>JAQGBW010002896.1:0-18058 GCA_034698625.1 Julus scanicus
ATACACAAGTTCATAAATAGATTATTTTTCGTATATTTATAATGTATTCAGAATGTCTAAAAACACAGTCTAAATATATTTAATATTGCGAATACATTTTTGAAAAGTGTACGAGTCATACAGTACCGTCAATCATAATTTTCAAGAATATTTTATACAATAAAAACATAAATAATTATTGGATTTTATATGACATTGTTTTTAGGGTATTAATTAGGGGCCATTCAAAAAGTCTTCAAAATTCCTTCAGCCTAGACTTCTCGCCCACTTTTTTTTATTAAATGTAGGGTGTCCAGAAAATTTCTTGGAACAAACATTCAAAGGCTCATCCTATAAATTCCTAAGCACATGTCTCGATGCCAATTCCACGACTACCAGATTTTTCTGATTAATGAAATTTCCTGACTTTTAAGGAAAACTCCAGCGTAAAATTGGTGTTTAACACAAATATAGGCAAAATTACCGACTTTCACTATTTTTTAAAAATTCAAATGCATTTGAGACTGGCAACACATTTCCTCCAGTGTCCCTTTCAATTTTCACTGACCTTTAAAACTCAATTAAACAGAAAAATCAAAAACTGAAAACACCATCAATAGTGGGCGTCCATAATGGACTCCCCCTGTCCACATGGTGCTCACATGCCAGCAGACTCCCCCCCCCCCCTCCCTCTTGAAGACGTTTTTTTTTAATGGACCCTTAGCAGACTATACTACATATGGGCCTTAAAGAGTTTTTTTCAGTCTATACATTACGTTCCCCATATTTTTATTACGCGCATATCGCGTTCTAGAAGAACAATGCGGTATTCGGAGGTCAAAAAATCGGCCATCCTCTTCTTCATGTCCACCGATAAAACAAAAAAGCGACGTTAAGCGAACATTTCGAAGGAGAGCAATTTGCCACAGCCATCGCAAATTTTCAAAAAATCGATTTTTGTGCCGCAAATTATCACTATAGGTCACAATGAGATGGTTCATCGTCGCTAACATCTCAATCTGTCCCGCAGAAGTCTCTGGCAGCGCCGCCCTGGTGTCAAGAAACGAAAAATTAACCAAATGCCTTTTTTCCGTTTCCTTTATCGTTTAGTTAAGTTCAGTTCGTCATATAGGACCACGTTTCTGTTTACGGTATTATAGGGTGTGACTTCACGGTGAAACTGAAGTCTAACGGCTTACGGCTGTGAATCGGCTTACGCGGCTGGGAAACTGCTGCATAATGGCTTGCGGGAACTTTTCATAAAACATTAGTCGTATGTGTTATAACAACATTTGCGACAGTGTTACTGACAAAGCTCTTTCTTATTTTAGCAATGTAATTATACATTGTACAATTGTATACAATTTTAACATTGTAATTATAAGACACCAGGAAGTATCTGCATGGTATACATTTTAGGTTAACCCGATTAACAATCTTTAATTAAAAAACTTCACAGTGTCTTTAACATCATTATAAACATTTCTATTTTTAAACATCATTATTCGTCGTATAAGGCTTCCAAAAAGTAAATATGGTAAAATGGTTTTCTAGTTTCTATAAAAGGTGTATAATGAAACTCAAATAATACAGTGCAATGTTTGTCAGCCTTTTTCAACTCAAAGCAAATAAAAAGGCTCTTAAAATTCCCCGGCACACTGAAGGGAGCCAAAATTGCTCCACACATCATACGTTTTATAAAGATACTTTCTAATTTTTTAGATGAAATAAAGAAAAAAAATTAATGAAATCAATTCTCAGAAGAAGTCTCAAGATTTTTAATGGCTTTTTTACACAAATTTCGACCCCTCCCACAAACTTAATCAATCGTGTTTGACGAAAATGTTTTGAACCACAATTTCCGACAAACAGACTAGAAAAAACAGTGTAGCACCGAAAAATCCATTCCGTGAAACAAGGCAGAGCTTGATATTGGCTGGTCATAGCGCTCCTACCATGGACTGTATACAGGGTGGGGCATATGTCTGGGCCTCTCAAATACCTTTGTGAGGACTCCAGAAACCATGTCAAACATTCCCCTTTTTTTATGGACTGTAAGACACACCTTAATTTTTAAGCAATTTAAAAAAAACAAGTAGTATAAGACGCACCTGAATTTTGAAGGCAATTTTGGAAGAAAAAAGTGCGTCTTATAGTCCGTAAAATACGGAACACTGCACGTCATTTTCATGGCGCATGCGATTTTAAAATCTAAACCGTAGGAGATAGAACAAAATTTCGAATTAGAAAGTTATTCAGCGTTGCATAATTAGGGCACTGCTAGTGCTTGTGACATTTAGCTCTTCACTGTTGAAGAATTTACACACGTCCTGCACTGTATCATTCGTTTTTCTATCCACTTTGACACTGAACAGAAGAACTGATGTCTAAGTTCGCTACTGACATGCGAGCATTCTCCTCAAATTGGGTACGTCCTTCCCCCCTCCTACCATATGGCATTTAGTTTTTGACTGTAGTTTACTGAGTTGAATTGAATTTATTATCGACTGCATTTTCGAAAATATGTAATTGTTAATTTTGCTGACGTGTGCCTTCTTGCAAAGCATCTATGCAAGGCAGAATGCTATCACCAAGTCGTCAGGGGCTGCTCAATTTCACAATTGACTGCATTCAAGTCATGTCATTAATTGGTGAACAACATTAATCGAAGGTGTACTGATCTGGTTGGGCTTCTCTTTACCCTATTTCAGATAACTTGACATGACTTGAATGCATTCAATTGTGAAATTGACCAGCCCCTGACAATTTAGTAATATCTTTAGCTGCCTTGCATAGATGCTATGTAAAGTAGGCACATATCAGCAACAACAACAAAACCAGTTACGTCTTCAGATATGCGATCAACAATAAATGTCACAAGCACTACTATCGCACTAATTATGTAACGCAGAACAACTTTCTAATTCGAAGTTTTGCTCTATCTTATATGGTATAGATTTTAAAATCGCATGCACTATGAAAATGATGTAGGCTATAGTGTAATGTTTGACATGGATTCTGGAGTCCTCACATCACATCCTATGCAATGATGTAAGCACATTTTACCTAGTGCCAGAGGTTTCAGCCCCACCCTGTATGTGATATGTCTATTTCACAATGTGCTTTCTATAGCAAAACTGTGTCTGCAAAAGCACATGGTTTCCAAAGACCCATCTTGCTATAGAAACCATGTGGTGACATGCACCACTCCATCGTGTGCAGGCCTTGGTAGAAGCGCCATGACCAGCAAACATTTTTTCTTTTGATCTGGACGCCTTCTGAGCAATCGCCAGCAAACATCAAAATATTTGCTGAAAACACATTTTTCACCAAAAGTATATCATGAAACCGCTGGACTCAAAACTGGAAAGAAAACTTTTGTTCAAAACATGTTTCAGAAACCGTGCATTCCCGCCTTAATTAGGATCGACAGACAAACACGTAACCCGCATCATCTAACTTGGTTAAAATTATTTCAGCGGCTTTTGGTCAAAGAAAAATCGTGCAATCAGGGACCAAGTTATGCAATACCCGATTATTTGTATAGAGGAATACTTGAGTACCCAGGTAGCTAAAAACTCGAATAAATTGGATTCCTTAGGCCCAATATATCCAATTTTGGAAGAAGAAGAAGAAAATCCCCTATTTGGAAAGAAGTTAACGCAATCTAATCTTTCACTCTAGGAATGAACGTGTGGAAGCGTCTCGGGTTTTGCCACACAGGCAAGTGGTGTCATCTAGCAAGATAAAAAGTCAAAAGTTCGAACAACGTTCAATGATGACGTAAACCAGAGAACGGGTGCGCAAAATTGCGACACGGCAGCGAATGCGGAATCGATTTCAGAGTCGCATTTCTGCGAACGAGCGCACGTCCGTGTCTTCGTTGATTTTTGCGAGAGACGAAGGACCAAAATGGCGGCGGTGGGGAGGTAAAAGCTGCGAAAAATCGATGGCGGTTACCATGGGAACCCGCATTTAGCAACGGCGTACCTGAAGGCCGGGTAAAAGGCGCGACCTAAGGGCCCCCTGCTGGAGAAACATGAAAACTGATAGGACCGTCTTGGCAAACTCAAGTTCGCTTCATTGGCGCCGGGACAACCATGACAACAATTACTTAGAATCCGTGTTGGCTTAGAAAAATGACCTGCTAACCCACACACGATCAATCCTTGATTGATGATGCCAGGCGTGTCAGACCAATTGTTTAATCGTTTAATTGTTTAATTGTTTAATAACCGTGTGTGGGGCCATTCGCTCCATGCCATGAGCATCATGAAATAGATCATGATAGTAAATAATCTTCCGAACAGAAGCGATGAATCTTGAATCTAACCTGGTGGCGCCACCTAGGGTCTCCAAGTATGCCGCGAGATCTTGGGGGAAAGTAGAAACATTTTTGTGGAAAAATGGACCCTAGATTTTTAGCCTATGATTGATCATATATGATGTTTTACCAACTTCAACCAAAGACTTTTTGGGTCCCAAAGCAACATTTATTTTGGGGCCCCTCAAAGCAGTTAGTCTTTATACCACCACTGATGAACAGTATGCATGCAGTGGAAACAAGGACCTGGGCCCTTAAAGCCTGAAGCCCCTTAGTTACGCCATTGTACACATTCCGGAACAACAATCAAGAAATGATCGTATAGGGGCAGCTTTCCAAGACTGTTGAAAGACCACGTGATGTCGTCTGTGACATAACCAGGCACGAGGCCCATTAACACGATGCCCCATTTCATGCATTTTGTATTCGGCGCTCCCACCTTGACCTTTTTGTATCGATTTTTTTCTGTTTGGCATAATGGTCATCGTTCGTCTTTAATCCACATCTCATTAATATCGGAGAACTAATGAGGGCAATAATAAACGAGCGCCCCTAGCGGACAGAAGTCGTTATTCTGAGTGGCCCTTACTTATTGTGTACATTTGGGATCCGCGACTTATTGCTTAGGTGCGTAATTTACGATCCTCATAAAATCGTACAGAGAGAGGGAGGGAGATGGAGAGAGGACGATGGATGGGACTTACATTTTTTCATGCCCTTAATTGATTCACATCATATGAGTATATTAGGGAGAGAAAAATAAACGAAAGTTTTACATTGCTTTTATCCTTCAGTTCAATACAGTAGCACCAGTATCCAAGCCAGATTTTTCTTAAAACCCAATATATTTGACCTATTTGTAGGTTTCACGATATACGGCAATTCATTTCATAGAGTGCATAATTTTGACAATTTTAGAACCTTGTGCCGTGGGTTAAAAAAAACCTGAACTAGACCAGTGCTTTTTATAAAAAAATATTGTTTATTTAAATTTATTTGCTAATGAACTGAATTTTATTTGTTCAAAAGTATTAGCCAATGAAATTTTTGTTTTTAATTTACATTAAAAATTACAATATTTTATTTGTTTTTAACTCATAAATATTGCAAATTAAATATGGCGAGGTATAAATTATAAATTTGTACCGAATTTTATTTATCAAAAAGTATTACACTACACAATTATGGTTTATAATTTACAATAAAAATTACAATATTCCATTTGTTTTTAACTCATAAATATTGCAAATTAAATATGGCGAGATATAAATTATAAATTTTACCGAATTTGATTTTTTATAAAGTATTATAGTCTATGCAATTTAGGTTTATAATTTACATTAAAAATTACAATAATCCATTTAATAATCCAATAATCCATAGTTTAAAGACTAAAATTACTAAATTAAATATAATTAGCTATAAAATATAAATTTTCATCGAGGGTTAAGTCATTTGATGACTAACCTCGAGATAAGATTTCAAGGGAATTTTTGTTTAGTTGTTAAAGCTTATTTACTTAAAACTCATTGAGTACAATAGGTCAGTTGCGTCTAGATCCATGGATAAAAGAAAGAAAAGCAATGTAGGCAATACATATTCAAGGATAGATTATAACATCAAGACAACAATCGTGTTTCTTTACCAACGTTAGGAAATTTAAACGATTGAATAGACCCTTAATACTATTCAGACCACAAAATATCTAGAGTAATAGTAAGGGTCCAAACCATCAGCAGATATACAGTTGTATAGTTAGTTATACACTCCAAAATCATAGGGTCACTCTGATACAAAAAACCTCGTGACAGTATTTTAAAGCATAAAAATGTTCGATCCAGCTTGGATTTTTGAATTCAGCTTAGCACCAGATTTAAAAGTTCCGACAAATTTATGACCATATCTCCCGAATCCAGAGAAAACTGGTGATGAAAACGTGGTTTTCCAACGGTTGATTCTAATAATCCTGAGTAAAGAGAAAACGTTGCAAGGAATAGACTGCGAACATTTGATCAATTTCAAGCAAGTCTGCCTATTATAATAGCCGTGGCAACAACGAGCCATTGTTTGTCTTAATAACTGTCACGAAACATTTCCTTCCCAATCTACTCCTTTTCATATGCATTGCCATATCTCTCAGAAAAGTACGCCTTTCCCAATCTCTGACCATTTTCTCGAAAGTGATATGGCCTCTTTTAAAAAGCATCAATTTTCAACATGATCCTAAACATTTTAACCCGTCTCAACCACTTTAGCATCTCGTGCACTCACGAGTAAGCGTGTCTGCTTAACTCAACATCTCCAGAGATTCCAATCTCGATCAACACTACATTTCCATGAAAATTAGGAATCCACCTTCCACATATTCAACAATCCGGAATCTCTCCACAGGAATATACATTGAAAAAGAAAATTTCCCTTGACGTCACTGGCATGCATGTACATACTGACAATGATACTGTATATATAAATATAGCCTATATGTACAGTATTTCTGAAATGACTGATATGTAACTGAAATGATTCATATGAATGGGCATAAGGATGAATTTCCGTTGCAATCATTTCTCCTTTCTTTCGATTACTTACATAAGAACCTAGTAGCAGAGTCCCTTCATCTATACTACTTGTGTTAAAGATTGACACTCTTTCGAAATACAAGACTGGAGAACTCCTTTTATCCGTCCTGGTTGGGACCAGAGGTTTCTTGGTTAAAGGAAGACGGATAATAGGAGTTGACCATACAGCTTTTTTTAACATATATTATCAGAAATAGGCGTAGTTTAATATTCTGCTACATTATATACGGGAGCGTTAAAGACTTATGGGCACAAATGCAACTTGCACAGGATTCTGCAAGCAACATTGCAGTAGCTCCAGCCAATTAGAAGGGGTCATTTTAAAAACGGGTTCAGTACATGCCCTATGGCCCCAATTAACTGATAAGCTGCAATTTTTGGGTCTGTTTGAGTACCCCTATAGAATCCATCCACTTCCCTATCAGCACTTCTCACTGTCCGCCCCACCTTCTTTCAATCTTAAAGGTACGTATCCACCAAAAGAAACATTAGACTAAAAAGACATACACATACAAACATTGATGTGTCCAGAAGTGTTTGCGAACATGTGTGGAAAACCGCCGTTTTATTCCAACATTTCGATGTTTCTTGATGTGTCGTAGCGATCGCTCGAGAGTCGGTCCGGATCAAAGGTTAAAATGTGTCGACTGTTTTTGATGACGTAGAGCATTGCACCACGTGGTTTTCATTTAGAAATATGTCCAAGCTCCGCTTTGTTTCTCGAAATGTGTCATAGGTGTGCACACTCGTGTTTTTTTTTTTTTTTTTTTTTTTTTTGTGGAAGGTTGGGGGGAGAGGGGATAAACCAATTTTCAACACATGTTTGGAAAAACATGCTAAAAACTTTGTTTTAGTGTTTTTGTGTGTATCTGCATGAGTATGTTTCTTTTGGTGGATACTAACCTTTAAGCTAAGTATCCACCTAAAGAAACAAACATAAAACATCAAACATACACAAAAACCACACTAAAACAATGTTTTCCCAAACATGTGTTGCAAATTGTGTCAAAAAAGACAACAAAAAACAAGAGTGTACGCACCTATGACACATTTTAAGAAAGAAGGCGATCGAAGCTTCATCAAAAACAGTCGTTGGTAAAAGCACCTTAACACGAAACTTTTGAGAAAATTTTTTTCCTTTGATCCGGACCGCCTTTCGAGCGATCGCTACGACACATCAAGAAACATCAAAATGTGGAGAAAAAACAGAGGTTTTCCACACATGTTCGCAAACACTTCTGGACACATCAATGTTTGTATGTTTTGTTTCTCTAATGTTTCTTTTGGTGGAAACGCACCTTTAATAAAGCTGCTGAAATGCTGTCGTACTGTCTAGCTCTTTACTCAGACCAACATGCCCATGTTTATCCCATTTTCATTTGTGCATGCAGTCATGTGGCTTTTTGTATTAGTTTTAACTCTTTAAGGCTATAATTTTAATCTTATAAGAAATAATAATTTTCAAAATATACATTAATATTAATAGGTAAAAATAAATTTTTAGTGAATACAGTATATTGTACATTACACTATATACTAATCGTAAATATAAATTTCTGTAATTTCAATTAAGTAATTTTTTTTGAAATTATAAACTAATAGTGGAAATATTTAAGGGGGACCTACTTGCCATCTGGCAAGCTAACACAACAACATGGACAGTCACTGGCAGTCCGTCATGGATTATTATCATCATCATGTCAGGGCATCTTTTGCCTTCTTGTCGGCAAAAATGCCCTAAGTGGCGGCTCTTTCAGATGAGTTTTAAGCGAAGTCCAATCTAGTTCCCCCTTTCTCTCTGTACTTTAAATACCCCTAGAGAGGGGGTGGCAATCCCCCCCTCGTTGGCAAAAATTACCAGGGAGGTGATGGAGGCTCAACCACTGGTCTTCCGTTGCAGAAATAGGACAATGTTTAAAATCAACAAACAAACACACCCATGCCGTATATGTGATCACATTTCGATGGGGAAGGGGGGAGAGACGAAAGGAGAAGGAAATAAAACATTTCGGAATGGGGGTGGGGGTGGAGGGTTGGTCCAAAAATCGCCGAAAATTGGCGGATTCTGGTTGAAATTAGTAAAATTATTGGATTTCGGGGGGATATATCCCCTCATATGTACGGCCTTGAAACACAATTTAAAGTATCCTTAAAATCAGGTTATTCATGAGGGGTTAGAAATTGGTATGAACGAAAATCTCGCGCATGCGTTGAGGCAAACCACGTACCCTACTGGGATGCTGGTGAGCTCAAGCTGCTCTCAAATGCCGTTGTTTTCACCACTATACATTCTAAGCACTCTCGCATAATTACGTAAGCTAATTTATCATAGACAATTCGGTCGATTCGTGTTGCCAGATCATCAATTACTATGAAATTTGTTTGCCAACAACAACGTAATGAGGGGGGGGGGAGGAGAATCCAATAGAATCCACCTTCTTCTACCTCCAATATCCCTAATCATTGTTGTCGATGTAGTATTTTTCTTTTTTTACTTAGTTTTTATATAGGGTGTATTTACACACCTTTATACAAGTACTATGGTTGGTACGTAGAAATCCAATAAGGCGGGAAACTAATGGCGTCAAAACGAGATCCACGAGATTTTGCAGCATTGGGGGTAGGGATGAAAAAGTACGAGGGATCGAAATGAAGGGGGATAAAAGTCATTTTCATAAATTAAAGATCTTCGCAATTACGCCATTAAATGGAGCGAGCGAAATTCGCGCTATAAATAGATGGCAGCCCTTAATTACAGCGCACCAACGTCATTTGGATCCATAAAAAAAATATGAAATTTGAAAACCGCCGTTTGCGAAAGTTTCCGATAAGTTTAATCAACAGAGAAAATAACCCTTTCATGGTAATGAATAATTCATTTTAAGGAGAACCTGAACGTGTATTTTCAATGGAGGTGTCCATCTGGTATAATATAGCCCATACCACATGTGACATGGCAGTTGTTTTTTACCATAAGGTACTAATTATTACCCGAATTGAACAGTCTATAAGTACCGGCCCTTCAAACATAATTTTCTATGATTCATTTTTTCAGTTAAAACCTATAGAACACTTCATGCATAACTTAAAATTTTGGTAAGGGAAATTATCGGTTAGAACTAAAAACAGAAGCTCAAAACATAACTAATACGAAGTTGGATTAAATAAACAATGAAATTTAAAGATAAATTACATTCCTATTAGTACAAAAATTGACTTTTTATCAGTACTTCCTTCAATATAATAACATTATAAAAACAATTTAAAATTAGAGAAAACCTCTCCTTAAGAACATATGGATTACCGTGATAATGTTGTCTTTTTATACAGGCATATATTATTATTATTATTATTATTTTAATTCAGTAATTTGATGTAACAATAGAATCTAAAATATCATCTAAAAATAAGTACAAATTTTAAAAGAATATATATATATGCACACACGAGTTATTACTGATCCTTTACAAAGCGGTGAATATCAAATTATAATTAATAAAGGCGTTGAGTTAAAGGTTAGGAGGTGGCAGCGCCATCTGTATCCATGTTTGCGCACAGGATACCATACATGAATTAATTAGGCGCTGCGTGCGCTCAGCTGTCCCATCAAAATGATTGAATGTGCTAATTTCTGCACTTTTTTTTCCCCATAAAAATAAATATTTAATGCTTAATCCAAACTGGCGCGTCGTTGAGCACCATGGAAAGTGTCACTAATAAAGATGAGAACGACGCTTCAGTCACTGATGTCCCTGAAATGTGGCTCTTTCGGTCATTCCATATGAAGCGTGATTTATCGTTGTACCTTTTTTTAAAATAAAATTAGCACTTGACAAATGACAAACTATCAAAGTAGTCATAACCAATTCTGTAATTCTATAGTTAGCATATGTGGTTACAGACACCTCAAACCCGGCGCTTATACTCCATGGCCAGATGATTTCGTACTTTGAGAATAACCGGAAATCTAATTTCCGAAGTAGCCCTCTGAACAATACTTTATCCTCCATTGTTAATAGGCACTTCTTGTGCTATTCTGCAATATCACTCCCAGATTAATGCATCACCTGATTGATCACGTGCCCATTTAGTAAACATATTCAAGAGCTGCTGGTACTGCGTTATCCCCAATCAACACTAAGATCTCAGATTTGTAGCTCCTGAATTCCAAACCCTGGTGGAAAAAAAAACAATAAAAACCAACAGAGATTTCTATTTGTTTTTATTGTTATTTGGCCACTTTATTGATTTTAATTGTTTTCTATGGTTCTTGTATTGACTTCTATTGACTTATATGGTTTAGCTGTATTGACTGAACAATAGAAAACAATTTAAACCAATAAAACCAATAGAAATTTTCTATTGATACCAATAGAAATCTCTATTGTTTTTTTCACCAGGGAATATAAGTAACCCCTATTGCCCCACAATATCTAAAAGCTTCTGAAACTCTTCACAATTTTCTGATCATCTGATGTGAGGAAAGTTTGTGACAACATCATATAAAGTAGCTGCAAAGGATGCATCTCAAATGGCGCTACAAGTCCAACTTGTAGGAAAACATTTTTTTGTAAATAATATGAATATCTAAATGTTACTTTGAATGTTTCAATATTTTCCATGTTAAATGAAATCTGAGTACATTGCACAGAAGATGTAGCAAGTCATTTCTGAGATTGCATTTTCAGAGATATTTTTCCCTTTGTTCATACAGATAGTAGGTTGAAGATTATTTTCTAATATGCGACAACATATTTGTGCTATAACTCCTTTGTCCACAATATTCCACTTGCATAATTACAAAGTAATTAAAATATTGTTTTTCACTTACACCATGATTGTACATCAAATTTGGCAGTACCGCCCAAAACGTCCTTCAAACACTGCATATAACGTCAGCATTATCTTCTCCAGTATTCACCAAAAAGTTTTGCAGAAATGTATCCATCAAGAAGTTTTTTTTTCCAGGAATCCCTTCTTTCTGTTCAGAAAAATAAAAGTAATTAATAAACTTTCTGCCAACATAATAAATAATCTAAAAAAAACATGAATTCTGTAGCCACAGTTTAAGCATGCGAAAATTTTAGTTACCATATTTGATCATTTAAAAAACATTTATTTTTTCTCATTTTCGTTTATTTAAACTTTGCAAATTCGGCAATCAGGGAAATAAGTTCAAGTTTCTAGCGAGAAACAAGTAAACTAAATCTACCCAAGGCTGTGAGGAAAGATGGACATGGTGTCGCCATCTATCGAGTATAATATTAAACTCTACAGCACCAATTTAAACGCAGCGGGGCACGCGATCGCTCATTGGCCAATATCTGTCCCTGTGTTCGAATGGCGTAAAATACAACTAATTTAAAAAGTAAAGCCATAATATATCGCTTCAAAACAAAAGCACGTTGGTAATTAACATTATAAACATCAAGTAGAGTATGGTTAGCTGCATTAACACATTCCTAAATGATAAAAAAATATATTTGGTAATGATACAATATCAAGGCTCGAAAAAATTGTTTAAGTGGTAACAAAAAATATTTGAAATAAAAAACGCCATGGTCAAGCGTTCCAGGTCATTGTACGTACACGGGACAGGTAACCACAACAACAGCAGTAGCAGATTCCGTTGCCATGGCGAAACGTCTTTGAAATACAAGTTTTTAAACTTTAAAACTGGATGTAAAAAATGTCCGGAACAAATGGAAAAACTCGATATGAAAGTGCCCCAACGTCCACTTTTTATACGGTGGACGAGCAGCAGTTGGACGGCGAAAGTTGCTCCGATTCAGATCTGAGCTCCACTGACAGCAGTTCTTATCAGAGTGACGACGTGTGAGTCCAAATGTTTAAACAATTATTAATTTTCATATTCAAATTGTGTGTGTGCTTGGGACCAATGGAATGCTGATTTTCAAAAAACACCTTTCGACCCACAATGCCTTGGGCGAATTGGAATGTGTCATTGGTCCTCTAATTCAAAAATTAGCATAAATTTGAATAAACTTCAACTTCTTACCAAACTAAACAAATATCAATATTACGTATTTCATACACGTATATTGTTTCATTAATAAAATAATTTAACTGTAGTTGAAATATAAATTTAAACTGCAATTTGTCTGAATAATCTGAATATTATTGTTACGAGAATAAAAATTACTAAATTAAAGTTTCATATTTGTACATTTATGTATATATGGGGAAACGTATTTTTTTAAGCTGTTTGTACATCGAGTATGGTACTTCAATCTTTTGACGACAAATTCTGATAAATTCATAAAATGAATTTCTTGCTTTTGGAAATCCTAAAAAGCAAACCTCGAACTTACTTGTCCGAATATAAAATAAAAATTTAACAAATGTTTCAGAGAAATTTAGAAAAAAATATTTTCTTTTAAAAAAAAAAATCATATATTTCATTTTTTCTAAAAAAGTTTGAGGAAGAAAAAACCACATTAAACTGTAGCATACTTCTGTAGCATACTTGCGGGCCCTTTGCAACCCACTGGACACTGTAGAGTGTAGAAAACGCTATTATAATTCTTTGCAGTATTTCTACTCAACCTCGTGAAATTAACTTTTGCAGTCCAGTCACTGAGATTTTGATATCATTTTTTTAGATTCATATAAGCCGAATACTAAATATGGAATTTTTCTTTGAAAGGTCCGAAGAGGAATGGGAGCAGGAAGTGAGTGCAAAAGGGGAACTTTTTTTCATCCGACCTCAACAGGACGAAAACGAAGTAGAAGACAGCAATGTTACGAAACAATCCCCTGAACAGACCAAATGGCCCAGACCGGGCGAAGAGGCCAACGACAGCAAGAAAAATTCAGAAGCGGCAACCACAAAAGACATTATCGTTGCGGTCAACCAGCGGCAGTCCAGCTTCGGTCGCCGTAGCTCTCCGTTAGAAGCTCTGTTGGGAATCATTCCTACGTGGATCCGAACTGCGACCATGGAGGAAGGGGGGAATCCCGCCGATGGCACTGCAATAGTCGTACAAGCTCTCGTGCCGGGGAGCGAGGCGATCAAAAACAAAGACGTCCTCATTGGTACGTGTGATTTTTTGACTTTCCTATTTTTATCCAAAATGTTTTTGAATAAAATGATCCTTGGAATCTGTTAATACGCTGTTTAATGCTCATCTTCTCTCATAGGGGACTGGATCTTGAGGATCAACGATATAGGCGTGACTTGGTCCAACTTAGACCAAGTGGTCAGTGCGGCAGCATCCACACAGCCGAAGCAGGTGAAACTGTCTTTGAGATCGCCTGGCGCTGGCAGAAAGCCATCTCTGAATGTCATCAACAAGCTACCGGATGCCACAAGCAAATCGTCTCAATTGCTCTTTCCAAAACTGCTGAGCGGCAACGACGAACGATGGACTCGGCTTACGTCCGGCTTAGCAGCCTCTCCCCACATCGCTCTTTACCTGACCTTGGCCACATCCGAAAATTCCGATCCAAAGGTTGGTTTATCTAGTTATTCCACGACATGTGGAAGAGCTTCTCCGAGCTTGCAAAAATGGTGTTGGCACTCATCAGCGCAAAACAGAAACAACATGTCAGAATCTATAACAGTTTACCTAGTTGTCCATCAGTTTACTAATATCGCATTGTTTGCAATATTTTCAGAGTGACATCTTGTACCAGTTCCCGCGACTCTCCAATAAACTGGTGGACATACGTGGAGCCCTCCTCACCATTAACCACTTGATGCCCGATGCCGTAGGTTCGGAACCCATGAGGTAAAACCAAAGATAACTCTGAAACAAACGTTGAACGATTAGTTTTCTGACGTAGAAAAACATAGAAAACCTTTACCGAAATGTAGATCTACAATCTTACAAGATCTTCACTTTATTTTCAGCTCGTCTGTTGTGATTGGATCGAATATTGTTCACGTAAGTTACGCCAGAGAGGGGAAAGAAGTCCTGCTTTTGGCACTGCCCGGTGAATGGTGAGTGGAATGGCATTTACTAAAAGATTATCGCGTTAAATTACAACTATTCTTGCGGACACCATTTCTTAATTTAACAACTTTTCCAATTTTACTTTCCCAGCATTTCATCTAACCAGATCTTCCACCTTATCAATGCTATTGTCCGTGTGTTAAAATATCAATACGGATCACTGCAAGAGTGAGTTTTATCTCATTTATGACTAGGATCCTCCATCAAGTCCTTCAATTCCACAATATCCGCTTGTTGTTTTCCAGAGCTTTTACCAGTGATTCAAATAGAATGAACGTGGACCATCTTTTTGCCTGCACATTTGTCACATATTTGCAAAACGATGATACGTCCAGAAATGCAGATTTCAGCAAGCACTTAAATGTGGCGCAGCAACTGCCGCTATCGTTCGATTTGCAGGCAAGTATTTCTAAATTGAAATCTTAAAAAATGGCAATAATTTTTGAAATTTTTGGAAATTTTAAATTTCTATGAGGCTATGAGACACAATAGTAAAATGGTGCTTTTCCAAACTTAGTGCGAGATCGACGGGACATTAACAGAATTTGAATCGGCAGATTTCGCAGACATGGTGGGTTTCTTTTATTTTCGAATGCTGTAACTAAATTTCTAGGATTATTGTTTGACATATTCATTTTTTCTTAGTCGGAAGATCATTACGACATGCGCCGACTTTATAGTATTTTGGGAACTTGCATTTTTTACAAGGTACTAGTATCAAAAAATCTAACAAACTGACCCAGAGTTGCTGTCGCCGTGCAGGTGCTGACCAATGCTTGCCCTCCATTCACAGGGATTTTTGGTTGGCAGTCATTTACCGAAGAACGACCTGGAAGACATCTATCTCTATTTGCATTTCATGGGGCTTCTGGAGACCTCGGTCAAGAATCTAATGATGAAGGCGGTCGTTTGGAGAGAAGTTTTTCCGACAAAGTTGCGGGAACATGCAACCCCAGAAACGCGTTGGTTTCTTCTGGTTGTGGGCCAAGTGAGTACAGTAACGGATACGTGACACTATAAAACTCTTTTAAAATCTATAAAACGTTCTTAGTCCTAATCTTGCAATGTTTTGTTTTCAACAGAACTACAGTTTAATGGGAGTTCTACTCGAAGCTGGTGGATGCGCCGAAAAGTGAGTACAAATTGTTCAAAAATTTATTCGTTAGCCAATACACGTCCCATATCACGAACTTTAATTTTCTGCAGAGCAACAGGAGTCCAAGGACCCGACCCATTTTACGTGGAGCAAGCCCAATCGGCCCTTTTGCAGCTAGAAGTTCAGCAGATCACAAAATCCATTGATTCTTGGTATGAGGTATTTAATATGAAAACCTTATTTCTTAAACATGATGCATTTTGTAATGTGGTAGCGTGATTTAGGTTGCAGGTTCCTCAAGCTCCCAGCGTGGCCTCCGCAGATTCCTTCCTAAGTCAAAACAAAAGGAGAGATTCTGGTTCATCGCGCACCAACGAAAAACCGTTAAATCAGACTGCAAAAAAAGGGTTAAATTCGTCTATATTATCGCTAGGTGCCCTTTCGAATCGGCAACAGGGACAAACCGAAGCCTCTGGATCTCTTCCTGTAAAAGAGCAGCAAACACAAGGTGGAGATACCGATTCGGATTCGACGAGTCTGTCGTTAACTGCAAGTGGTACCAGCGACGACACAACTCCGATTCTGGGAAGGCGTGGGAAAAATGCAAGGAAGGAATCTTGGTCAGATGCAGATTCTAATGACGAGGATCCTCAGCAACATAAGGTTAATTGAAAACCTAATCTTACGTGGCACCTTGATTATCAAAGTTAATGTGGACAGAGTCTACCTTGGATAATACGGATGGACACGACTATTTCATAGCTAAAATAAATTATACTAACATTTCCCTGACTTATATTATATTTTATCAAATTTAAATTTTCGAATTTATATAAAATGAGGAAAAATACACATTTGCGCTGCTTTAATTTGTAGAAAATTACAGGTATTTATTATACTTAGAAATACATTTACAGTGTGGAACAGCATTTTAAAATTAAAAATATATTGAACAGCTAGAATAATTGGGCTAAACTGCATTTTCTAAAAAAAATATAAATTCATTTGTATAATGAGGGTATAAGAGTATCCCTCAAATATCAACATATCCAGATAGCAGTTATTGACCCTAAACTTAAGGTCGCCATATTTTTGAAATAAATTCCTTGTTCACATCACCACATCATTAAATGTTGTTTTTTCTGAATATAATTCAGGCATCTACCAGTCAACGCTATCTTCCGAGTCTTCTCGATCTCACGGCAATGAGCGAGAACCTGCCGTTGCTAGCACGAGAACGCAATGCTCCACCGCCAAAGTAAATCTAGTTACTTTAATACCACCCTTTTAAAAGATGAACTTATCCGCTAAAATCAGTTTTTTTAAAATATTTAACTGTTCAATCTGCTTCCATATTTCAGATTAACGAGTGGATTTCCCAACGTCCTCTTTCACTATCTGCAGGTGAATTCTGCTGACGGGGTCCTGATTTGCCCCACCAACGATGCAAATATGGGTACTCTGTATGCCGAAATTGCCACGAACTTCCGATCAAGCTGTTTAATTATAAGAAAAATGCTGCAATACTCGGCCAACTCATCCAGTTCGGTATGCATAACTGTTTTTATAAATTTTATAACCGAAATTGCCGATTTATTCATGCTGGACTTGCACATTTCATTAGAACGTGGGCACAACACACCAAAGCATTCACTTGGGTCCATTCGTCGAACACGGCATGTTATTCAAGTGTCAACCTGCACCAAAACCAGATGCATCTCGTGATGTGGTATCTCTGTCTTATTGGGTTATTGGGTAAACTATTTTTCCTTGGAGATCTTTGTGATTATTCATTGACCTTATTTTTATGTAAGAAATGGACCGTATGCAATCATTCTAGAGGTAATAATGTACTTTTTTTTTATTACAGGCGAATGTTTTCGCATCCTCATCAGAAAGAAGTGTATGTTTGTTATCACGATTCATGTCCTCAGACAATGGTCGAAATCGCTTTTCAGCTCTCCTTTGGCCTTACATTTTGATATCTGTTCGAGAATGTGACTTTTTATAATAAAGATAAAATACATATACAGTGGTACCTCCCTTACCGGACACTCCCGAATAACGGAAACCTCTAAATAATGGACATTTTTACCAGTCCCAG
>JAQGBW010002897.1:0-18051 GCA_034698625.1 Julus scanicus
CATTGGCAGGTCTCATCAGTCTCATATAGTCTCATTGTTTCTTCCTATGAGACTACATGAGATTTTTCACTTGGGTATTCATGAAAACACTGTGGTCACGGAATAGATTCTATCCTAGAATTTATGTAAATATATCCATGTATGCACGCGCAACTACCAGCTAATGCTAAGTAAACGCATGCGCACATTTACAACTCGAGTATATACATGTGTGGACATAATGTAGAATTATGTACAAAACAGTCTATCCAAATCGATTTCAGCTAAGAAAAAATCAATTTCTTGACCTAGCTGAAAATCAATTTGGTTACAACTATGTTACATTACATCTAATGCATACACAGTCTATCCAAATCGATTTTCTTTACGATGAAATCCATTCAGTGACCTAAAAACCTATTTTGTTCGAGTCTGTGTAAATAGCCTGTAAATGAACAATTAGCTGCTCGTTGCACATTTTCCATCCGAAATCGGTTTTCAGCTAAGATGAAATCTAATCCGTAATAACACTTTCAGGAACTCAAAACGGAAATCTTCATCAAATTTTCATATTTCGTGGTGGCTCCATTGCCCATTCTCCGTTATTCTCATAACAAATTTATTTAATTGCTCATTCTCCGTATTACACCACATAAGATTAGCCAACATGGCCGCCGCCATTCTTAAAAGATGTTACTTTGGACATGTTGCGGCGCACCGTTTTTCTGCGGAAAAACGAACCCCGCGGATTATGTTCCCGAAATTGTTGGAGTTGTGGTTTCGAAACATAAGCCAAGGGCAACTATTTTCATATTTTTTTTTGTGGCTAAACATAGGTTATGGTTAAAAAGCTCGCTGAGCAATACCAATAACGAGGTGAATAACTGAAACGGCACTTTCCCGAATTCAGCATTTTTTTCCCAACCGTTTTGAGCAATTAAGCACGATTTGGCAAAGAGAACACGTTGGGAGGTCACGTGTTCGAGCAATATGGAGAAATCATGGCGTGACCAGGACGGTCGGTGCTTCCCAGTAATGGCCCGTGGTTGAAATCATCGAAATAAGAGCGTTTCTCACGAAATAATTAAGCCCTTGCCCATGATAATAAGCGCTATTTTTAACTCCGTAGCTTAGAGTGAATTTCACGCGTAATCCAAAACCTTTACAGTATAGTGTACATTAGCCTAGATATGAAGCAGGAGGAGGAAGAGAACAAGTGGGAAGATACCTTCGCACATCAAATAACGTTAATGGATACAATTTGGCCCTTTTTCAGCCATTTAAAGCGAGATGGACACCAGTGCTTTTAAACGCAAAAAAAGCTTATGGTCCACTGATTTTCAAAAACTAATCCAAACTTTGATAGGGGAGGAAATCAAGGAGGATAAGCTGGGGTTTCAAACGGTCGCGCCATCCTGAGGATACATTACAAAGCAGAAAATAAAATAAAGCATTCCGCTTTAATATTCGGGCCACTGATTAATCGGGACAAATGTTAAAGTACATAACCCAATTTAGAAAATATCCAAGACTATTGTAATTGCATTTTATAATGAAAGACCCACCAAAATCTAGCCGGTCTATTCGAAAATAGTGATCTAAATCTTTGAAAATTTATGTTTAGTGGCACAGTGTCGATGAAAGTCGGTTCACATGTACGATTAACAGCGATGAAACGTCGTCCGATTTGGTGGGACATTGTTTTCAATGGGGCGGTTCACACATCTGCGTCTATATAAAATATCATAGCTGACTGGACAAAACCTGACCATAATGATCTCAGGCTCACGTTGTATAGGCAATGTCTCCTAATTTGGTCAAAATGTTCTACTAGTTAAAATGTGTTCAAATTAACTGGAATCCACTGTATCATGGGGGGTCGCAGGGCTCGGTGCCAAAGTAGAATGTGCCGTTCTATTTTATGAAGTACATGGCTGGGTAAAAATGTATTTTTTACACCGGTTTTTTTGTGTGTATCCAGAATGCATTCGTTGGGAAAAGGTAAAAACGAGGTGATTTTTTTACCTGAAATTAGTGGTACAGTTGTCGAGTGAGATTGCAGAAAAAGTTGTTGAATGGTTGGCCCAACGACGAGTTTTTTATCAGCCCGAACTTAATTGTCTTAGCGAGTGGCCAAGGGGGGCGCTCCATGCCTGCAGGGCTAAACGAGAGAAGGAAAAAAAAAGATTAAGATTAGTCGTCTAATTATTGCTTTATCATTTTCAATGATTTGTCAAATTGTTAATAAATATGAAATTAATCGCATTCTTTTTTTTTTCTTTGAAAAATTCGAACAAGGTTAAGTGAAACGTGACGTCATCGGCAGGCAGGTGCAAGATGGGACTGACCTCCTAACGAACAGAAGGAGAAAAACCTAATTAAAAATCTTACTTAGCGGATAAATGCGTTTCACCTTGGATCGACCAACTGGAAAAGTCATTCAAATTCAATACTGCTTGAACTTAATTGAAGGCCCGGGCCAATTGGTACGGAAACGAACGGCCACCTGCTCCAAAGTATTCGGGACAAGCAACACGCGCCAGGGGGCGCAACATACATGGCTTCAATAACGCCCTCACCAGGAAATATTGCACTGATTTTCACAGAAACCATACTAGAATTTTTGGCTAATAGTATAGTATAGCTGTAATCAACGAATCAATTTTAAACTAGTTACAAACAAATTTGGGTAAAATCGATTTTCAACCAGGTTGAAATCCATTTCATGACTACAGCTGTAGTTTCTCGCATGTATCCATACATAGTATGTTTAATAAATTGTTTTGAATTGTGTGCTTATATTTCTCTCCATTTTAAACACATCGGATAGAATAGGGGTGGGGTGGTCACACTATAATTTTAGCCGATTAAAAAGCGAATTTGAAAAAATCGGTTTAAATGCGCATGCGCTCTTTTCATGTCCACTTACATTTAAACCATATTTACGCAATTTTTTTTCTATTTTAATTGACTAAAATTAAATTGATGACCATCCTTAATACATGCAAAATCAGTTATAAACTAGGAAGACATTCTTTCCCTGGCATAGGCTAAAATTTCAACTTTATCGAATTTCTCTGCTAAATTCTAAACCAAAACCAAATGCAGTGTCAGAAACACTATCTTCTATCACCATTTCTGGTCAGATTAAGATTTCCCTTCCCCATGTCCTCCTTGGGGCATTTTTTTCCGTGATGATAAGGGGGGATTTATCAGTGCTGAAGAGGCAAAAACAGGTCCTTAATTCAATAGTTGGTCCAAACTCATTGAAGAAAAAAGCCCTAAAGGTTTTTGCAAGGAGTTTGAGGGCCATCTTTAGAAAAAGAGTGAAAATGGACGAAATAAAGAAGTTTCGCTATAGGGTGTGTAGAGCAAGAAAAAAAAGTCGTCTTACACCCGGTATATACAATTTGGTCCTTCGCCTTCCTTTCAAGAAGCCTTACAAGAAAGCAAACTGGTTTCTCGCAGCCAATTTTCTCAATGGAATTGGAAGCAAAAACGAGTCCCAAATCTTAAGGCCTTCTTAAAGGACCTTCCCCTCGTCCTCGGTCAGGGTGTAAACAGTGGTTCTGCCCATTGGCGATGATTGATTTTAAGACCATGTGAAAACCGGAAGCCAAGAAGAGGGGCAAAACTAGCTAAGGTTTCCAAAGAAAACTGCACGACCCTTCGTGACCCCCGCTGGCCCGTGAGCAGGAGAAGATGTAAAGGTTCTTTCATCGACCCAACAAGTTTGAGGGGATGAAATAGTACAAGAATCTGCCACCTGCAGCGCGACCGTCCAATGGGGCCCACATCTAAAGACTCACGTGGCGGGGTTGACATCGGTCACAGAACATTAGGAATTCACGATTGGGACCCAAGATGGCATTTTATATGGATGACCTTCATCTAAGGTATTTGTACCTGTAATTTGTATTGTAACACCCCCCTTACCATATGTTGTCCTTAATGCTCACTATAGTGTAAGGTAATACAATTGAGTTGAGAAGAATGAATTGTAATACATGGACGACTCCGATCAAATTGAAGGGAACACAGTACATTCATTACAGATGAGAATACATTTAAAAAAAAATCCGAATGACTTTTTAGTTTAGCCTGCAGCTGCTAATATACAGTAGCTTTGATTATCTAATTTAGCTTTTCTATAAATGTGTAAACCGATTCCAAGTATTAGATTATTTAATTATTAACACAAATGTTTTTTTTAGAGAACAGGCTTAGGGGCCATTAAAAAAGGACGTCACCAAGAGGGGGTGGGAGGTCTGCTGGCATGTGGACGGTTGGAGGGAGAAGGGGGGAAGCCATTATGGACGTCCAACTAATAATGCCATTTTTCAGTTTTTGGATTTTCTGTTTAACTGAGTTTTAAAGGTCAGTGAAAATGGAAATGAACACCAGATGAAATGTGTCTAAAGTCCCAAACGTGCTAGAATTTTTAAAACTTTGGGAAAGTCGGGATTTATACCTAAGTTTGTGTTAAACGTCAATTTTGAAACACCATATTGAAACAGCAATAGACAAGGCATTTTACAAGTAAATGGACAAGGCCATGTTGGAAATGTAATACTAAAGACTCATACGCCACCAGGGGGTGCTGAGCCAGAATAAACTTAATTGTGTTAATTTCGAGGGAGGAATATAGTAAAACAATTAAATTTTAAACATTTGTGATCATTCATCAGAAATTAAGTATATGGATCTTGCATTGGTTACATGAATATATTTAAATCTTTTTTTTTTCAAGAAATATAGCATTATGACCTTAAAAATTGTATGGGGGCATCCATATTCAATTCAAATAAAGGCACAATTCCCGTAGAGAAGTAAGAATACATGTACTGAGAATCTTGATCTGAAACACCAAGGGGAACCACGCATATCACTTCCCAGGCGCCAAAGAAGTACTTCCGGTCAGTAGCAAGTCATAAGGTACAAGGTTCATTGACTGTTTTCAAGGAATTCAAGCACTTTTTTTTCTCACTTTTTTCCTGATTTATTATTGATGGCACAGATAGAAGAAGCCCGCGCAATTGAGGTTGAGGTTTATCGCCACCATTGAGAAAAATGGGGCAGGAAACAGCAACTAATAGCAGCTTGAGATGTTCGCTGCCAAGGGCCCCTACTTCAAAGGGGAGCCAAAAACAGCACGGCGCTCCCTCTAAAGGCCGTTCGGGCGAACGTGCTCTGAATAAGCAAGGTGGCAATAAAACCCAGGTAGGTTGAAAATAAATTTTAAAAAAAAGGAAAATGTTATCCAGTAGGGTGAGAAGAGGGGATAAAACCACCCGAAAAACCTGTCCCCTCAAGATTAGGTCCTTTTATCACCCCTTACCGAAAAGCGGAATTTATGATGCCGAATTGCGCGTAACACCCATGTACACGTTAGGCTTAAAACCGGACAAACAGTCAAGTTATTTAATGGCTACGCTACAAAACTTGAAAACCAAAGAACCCTTAAATACATGTAAAATTTAAAAACAACATTTAAATCTAGAGGACAATATCATATGATTTTTTTCATTCATGTATTCTTCTTACATAAATCTTATATTTTGTATATTTGTGTTTTTATATACGGATTTCAGATATATGTCACCCATAAATTATTTGTAACAAAACTTAATTTCACAATTTAACCATTGGTGTGTTTATCTTGTTTAAGACGGTGTAGGGGTTTAAATCCCGGGTCTTCCAAAGTCGCAACACCTGCCATTTCCCATTGGTGTTGGTCAAACATGGTCAAAAAACGTGTAAGATTGATTCTCCCCTTCTTAGCCAGTGGGGGTAAGGGGGATTGGGCAGCTACCGAGACCACGGGGTAAAAGGCCTTTTAAAACGCGATGTATGGACACGAGGACAAGAGAACATGGTCACCGAAAGAGATTGTTGGTGATCGATGGTCTGTGAGAGGGCGCTGAATGCCAGCTTCGAAAAGGGCAAAAATGGCTGACAAAAAAAAATCTCATAAAACGACAGGTTCAAACTTTAGCATAAATAAAAAAATGAAAACATCTCGGTTTTTTTTCAATGAAAATATATATGAAAAAATGAATAGCAGTGATCCAGGTGGATAAGAGGGAGGGTGCACATATGGGCCTCACCTGGATAACCCCTGACCACTACCATTGAGTTCCATCTTGAAATGTGTAAGTACCGTGACAACATTTGAATAATAATTCACCAAAACAGAATTAACGGAACCATAACTGGGCCTGGTAGTAAGGTACGATGAAATTCATCAGATTAACGTATTCATGTCATTCTATGGCGCTACTGTTTATTGTACGCGAATACCCACAGATGGCGCTGCAATCTCAACTAGTCATACAAAAAAAAGCTATTGAGCCTCATCCAGAACCTACATCCACAGATGGCGCTGCAATCTCAGCTCGTATACAGTTCAGCGTTAAAAATCATATAAAAAAAGCTGTGGCCCTCCAGTCAGAAGCTAGCTCCACAGATGGCGCTGCAATCTCAGCTAATTCAGTGGCAGCTGTGCCGAAAATCACCCTCGAAAATGTCTAAAATGACCCTAGCTGACTACTGTCAACATTTTAGACGAAGGGTCAAATTGTGTTCAGAAAACAGAAATAGCCGAACCCACCGCAGAGAGCAAAAACAAGCAAACGGAGTGAGTTGGCAGTTTGGGGCCCTGACCAATTTGCTTCTTCATTTCGCTTGACCCCTGGCTAGATGACCCCCGGGTTCATGGGAGGGGGGCGCTGTGAACAGAGTGGAATGTAATAATGTTTACAATTCATTTGGAGCGAGGACTCCTATATAATAGGGCCATAGTCGTTAGCAGCTAGCCATTGGTCAGAGCGCCCCTAGCAGGGAGCACTTGACATGGGGGAGCGGAGAGGCCAAAATGGCAAATAATACCCTGGAGATGACCATCGAAGGACCCTACGACCAACGATAACAGTCATTTAGCACGATCGCACGAAATTCCCCACCCCATATACTCCCGGCATGCAATGGGCTCCTGTGGTTAGCGCACCTCCCTTGGCTCGTGCAAATGTCGGTCGTGGCCGGAAGTACCAATTTAGGATTGCCGAAAAAAAAATAACACATCTAGGAGGGTATCAATTCGCACTAAAGCGAAAAACGAGGGGTGAAAATTTAGGAAAAAACTGCGAAGTTTTCAAGTGGTCCAAAAACTCACAATTGGCAAATAACATGACCGTGATGAGTTTTAGAACAACAAACTTGAACTGTTCAAAAATGGCCACGATTTGAAGAAATGTAAATAGGGAATGTCACACCATACACTGTGAATTTTAGCACTTGCTGCTTAAACTTAAATTTTGAGAAAAAAAAAAGTTACTATAAAATGTGGATACTTTGGGACAGTTTTTGGTTGTTGTTGGAATTCTGAAAAAATTTTTAATAATTATAACCCAAAACTGACCAAATCAAGAAAAATCAAACTCCTTCATACGTTCATATGATATTTTGGCCAAATATGGCATGTGAATTTCATGTATGAAGTTAATATACTCTCAGGTAAACCCTTAGGTTCCTACTTTGCGAGTTAAATCACAAGAAAAGTCAGAATAAAATTATCAAAATTGCAGAAACTTAAGTTTGGGTCAATCTTATAATTGCCCCACTCATATCTGGTTTTCGACAAAATTAACCTATAGTTTTGTGAATATAATATATCATATTCACATAAATACTGGTCAAGGCATATAGGATTAAGTATATTAATATGTTTTAGCAAAAGAGGTTTAAAATACTTTTTCCTCCTGAGATGAAAGTTTGACAACATCAGCGAAAACTCAAAACAGGAATCTAAATAAAATGGTTGTTATTTAGAAACCAGTTGTCTGTAAGAATCTCCAACTGACTGAAACAGCACCATGGAAACCCGCTTGAAACATTTGAAATTGGCAAAACGATAACTGCCCCACCAAAAGACATTCCCCCTGATCCAAAGTATCTATATACATTTCACGGTACTATAATTATGAGACAGACTGAAAATGTTTCATGGTAACGTGTATCGAGTTATAGGAAAATTGGCAGCACCTTGTTTTGCACCGAGACCACCAATTCTAACGTGAAAAAACATCGATTTCCTTATTTGGAGGCCCTCTCGAGGGACAAGGGGGAGGACCGGACCCCTGGACAGTTCCTGTGAAAGAATAATGGTACCAAAATCCTAGCAGTTCAACTTGGCAACCACGTTGCGCCATCTGGAGAATAGAAACGAAAAATTTAAAACAGGATCCACCCTTCCTGGAGGAACCTTCTCCATGGATACTCTACCCAAAATGGAGATCCCTACTGCAATGTCTCTCCATCT
Organism: Julus scanicus; assembly: GCA_034698625.1. Taxonomy (NCBI): domain Eukaryota; kingdom Metazoa; phylum Arthropoda; class Diplopoda; order Julida; family Julidae; genus Julus; species Julus scanicus. The sequence continues at coordinate 8,297 of JAQGBW010002897.1, forward strand.
GAAAGGACAAGACAAGCAGATTCGGACCTTAAATCAGGAAATTCGTTTTTCCAAGAAACATTAGGTTTACCAAAAGCAGAGTTGGCACCACGAAGGGGTGGGGCACGTGGGTAGGCGGTTCCCCTTCCGGTCTGCTCTTCAATTTCAATTGAAGTAGCACCGCTCGCCCACCACATGGCGCTTAACCTTGGACACGTCTCGAAGAAGAGGTAATGTCCTCGCTGGGAAATGGCCTTGGTCATGCACGTTCTACAGGGGACTTTTCGAAAAAAATTTACGAAATTGGATATAGAGACGAGTGTGTGAACGGTCCCGCATCCGAATGACCCTTGACCCCACCGAAATGCCTCCCGTCAGGTGGCCTTGGATCAACGAGACCTTTTTGCGTCTCCAGGTAGGGGCCTCATATGAGATTTCGGAGAATGGAAGACGGTGTAGGTGGGGTGAGGGGGCGGACTGACCACTGGTCCAAATAGCCGAGGGGAGTAAAACCAACGAACACGTGATTCAAGGACCAGTTTTTTATTTTTGAGGAAATGGAATACCCTTCCTAGTGGCCCATGCCAGTGGCGCCCTCTAACGAATCTAAAAGTATAGCAATGGTTCATATTTCAAAATGGTAATGTGCGAGTGATATTTGCTCTCATGTCCTCTTGATCATACCTTCAATGATCAACAATTCGAAAGCATCTCTAGTTGTACTAATTGTAGGTGGCGCTGCTAGCGTTAAGGCACTAACCATCACTTTACTGGTCTATAACCAAGTTTTCAAAATGTCAAATTTCTACGAATAAAATCCATTGTTACAAATTTTCAATTTGGTCTATAGCGTATCATAAAAATGAATATTATTATTGTGTCAAAGGGCATCAATTTATGATCCAGCATTTCCAATGTACAACACATGGGTCATATAAATAAGTGACATATCTCAGTTACTATTTGCTTGAAAATTAAGGCCCTGTCGTCTACATGGTTTCACACAGGAAAAAGAGGGGGGATGGATTAAAGCAAGGGGATAAAAACCAAGTTTAGAGCCCAGAAATCCACAGCTTTTGTGAAAGTTTCCAATTACAAAACGCGAGTTCACGAACTTGTTTTAGTCAAATAAAAACTTGACAAATACGCCACAACCCTCGTGTCAAGGTCTGCCACAGATGGCGTTGACAGTGATCTTAAGATGAGTCATAGAATAGAGGGATATGAATTGCATTCTGTAGATTTAAGGGATTTACACATATTCGATTTTCGTGAATTTGGTCTCAGCATTTCATTCCCTTTAATGTATTGAAATTTATATTTTACCAGAATTTATTTTAAACTACATTTTTCACTTTTCTCTTCGAATTAATTTTTATACTTATGTTTACAGATAGTAGAAGTTACTAGAAAAGCAATTACCGAAACGAATTATTTCACTTTTATTATGTATAGGGTGAACAGAATTTCCTAAATATCAAGTCCAAGGTTTATTTTTCCTCGTTCCAGGTATAAACTTTACGACCTTTTTGAACAAGGTGTTTCGGAGAATACTGAATCATAGAAATAAATTATTGACAATTTGTTGGAGAGTATACTATATACTAGGTGCAAGCGAAACACGTTATTATCTCTGGGAGAAGTTACTATTCTAATGCACACATAATGTAACAGTTTTTTAAACCATTTTCAGCTGACGGCACACTAAATAAGGTCTAAAATTGCCACGGCACATCGGTCGAAAAACACTGGGATTCAAAGTACTCCAGAAAAAAATATTTCAGTGTCAGAAAATCAAAATTTCAAGTTGCTTTTTAAAATCTCGAACAGTATATCAGAAAGTTATGACATCTTGGAAGCAATTTGAAGAAGAAGAAAAATGGTAGCAGTTCCTCCTTTGGGTCTTCGTCAAAAGAGAGATGAATACCTATGGCGCTTCAAGCAGATACCACCGAGTGTGATGGCGCCACATGTCTTAACAAACGCATTTAGTGGATTGCTAACTGTTCTAAGGGCCCTACTACATGTAATACACGTTGCTTTTGTTTTCCAATTTTTTCAGGACTTTTTACAAAAAAAAATTTTAGGCAAAATTTGTCTTAATTGGTAATAACTGCCATCATGTGCGTGATAAGGAGTAATCATCTGCGCCTATTTACGGGAGGAGAAGGCGTTTTCCCAGTCGTGACCAGGGTCAAGAGCCCGTCAGGGGGTGACCTCTGACCCCCCCAAACACATTTACAACTGCCTCACGTTAATGAGGGGGGTCACGCGTGCTGAAGGCACGTGGGTGTACAGTGATCCCAGCATGCAACAGCAGCTGAAACGTGGGAGAGATGGCGCTGCGACCACCTGCCCGTGACGTCAGTGGACCATGGACGGTCATCCATATTCAACGCATCGGCCATTGAAACGCCTAATCTTTTTACGCGCCCCCTAGGAGGGCCCTAGGATCGATTTGTCCAGGGGGCGCTCCACACACAATGGTGGATTCCCAAAGCACCCATGTATCATGTCCCCTATCCCGCTGCCTATTTTGGAAATGCAGCTGAGGCAAATAATGGGTTAGGATTGGATTTTGGGATGAAGGGAAAAGGGAATATAGGGGAGCCGAAAATGGACGCGATGGGATTCAAACCCGGTTTAGCATTCAAGTCCAATGATGGATATGTAGAAACAAAAAAAAATCTTTTAAAATCTATGGTTTCCATTGAGGGACACTGGTCATTTTAGGGAGGGTTTGGGAATTAGGGAGTATGACGGTTAGGATTGACGTAGCTGAGAAGAACGTTAACTTTTACGTTTGAATTTAACATCAAAATGGGATGATTGAAGGTGCTTTTATACAAAGTTTTGGAAACATACTAGCTTTAAACCAGTAAAAATTCCATATAATGTAACTATTCAGAAACAATTGCCAGTTTGAAAAACATGTCCATATATCTACATCTTGCCCACATTTGTGCAAAATTGGATTTACTTTGATTAAAAAACAAAAAAGTTATGAATGTATGAAAATGGTTCCGTTTTTTTGTGTGGCCACCCTGTGCACTGTATGTGCCATAGTACAAGTAATATTTTCATAAATATCCACGTTTCTTACATACTTATGTGCACAACGACATAAAATGCCCTAAATAATTTTCCACACGGGAGTTGAGATTTCAAATCTCGATAGAACATGTTTTAAACACAACATTGTGTACAATTGGAATGAATATGTGATGGGTTCCGAACATGTTAGTCATGCGATTAGCATATGAAACGTGTGAAAAATATCAGCAATCACGCGTTTCATTGACACACGAGGGTAAAACGGATAGTAATCAAGGACGGTTTGTGAAGAAAAGTGGGGTGGCGGCCATGTTGGATTTTCGAGGAAACTGGGCACATGGGGGCGTTCTCGTGAGGCCATAATCCTATTTCGTCTCTCCCCCTTTTTCTGATAAATGGACGTCCACGATGCCCTTTTCCGATATCCAATCACATTTGCCTACGTTTGTATCGGATTTGTTTAGGAATACATTACATTTTAAAAAGCAAGATGGCCGCCGTTCGGGCCAGTACCCTCGTCGGCCCCCTGTCGGCGGATTGCGAGAATTAAATCGTATTAGAATCGGGCTCCTTCCTCGTTTCCCAGAAACTTCTGACAGGGCGTTAAATAATAGCCGCTTATTTTTCGGCTGCGCAACTCGAATTACTGAATTACTCGTGACCGAAACGTCCTCTTCTTTTTCCCTCCATTTTTCAGAGGAAAACGAACAGTCCGTGAACAATTCGAAATAGATGACACAAGGACAAAAAAAAAGCTGGAGAGACTCCAACAGGTGGCGCTGACCGTGGAAAACAATGCTGTCGTAAATCAAGTACGCCAAAACAAGACCATTTGTCTTTATAGCGCTTTTACAATGGCCGGTAGGGGGCGTCATTAAGAAAAAAATGTGTACTCCGGTCCTTCCCAGTAGGTGGCGCTCCCAACAATATCAAAATGCGATCTTTTGGAGATATCTTGGAACTGAGGCCATGGTTATTGATTCTGATGATGATACTGTTCTATAACCTGGATAAGAAAGATGAGACATCGATGGCAGCACCACCTGGCGTCGCCCTTTGCCCTGTCCTAAGATTGATGCAGAATTAGTTAACGTTGCCAGGATGAAAGGCACAGCGCTTTTCCACTCGGCTTGATCAATGCTTCAGCATTAAAGAGGATTAAGTCGCCCCCTAGCGTGAATCGGTCATGCGCACAAGGCCCCCTAATGGCGTCGCATTATTCAATTAGTCATGTGGGCTCTACAGAGCAGGGACAGGCGGCGCACCATGGCCAGTTGCACCAACTATATATTGCACCAGCCTTCAGCTGGGTGGCTGGTCAGCCTTAGGTGGTTGGAATGTCTTAGGTATAGCATGGTAGTCCTGCGACATTCCAGCCACCTAAGGCTATTCATACTGTCTTGAAATCTTCTTGTACATCAAAAGCAACTGTTTTGAAACCACTGAAGACCTAACTGGATTTTCAACGGTCATTTAAGTTAATTACCCGTTATATTTCAATCTGAGAAAATAACTCATCCGAAGCGCCACCTAGTGCAAAAAGAAACAACTAACACCAGTTACAGGCGCCCTGTCTATACGCATGTCACAGTTCTTTTTCTGTAAACGTCTCCAAAACCAATGTACCTGATACAAAGAGGAATCGCAGAATGGCACACTAGCGCTTATTGGCCCAATTCGGGGCCCTGCGTTTGAAAAGATCAAAAACTATCTATCAGATGGCCCTTGAAGGGCGGCAATCTCTCATCACACGAGAGTCAGTATCATCAGCTAAATTATATGCATACGATAAAATCGTCGATTAAACGTATTTTAAGCACGAATCGTAAAATGGATGAATTTACAATCACGAGCAGATGTTCCAAGGGCGTCTTAAGTCTATCAGCGCAACCTGGCGAGGAATGCGGGCCTTAGGTAAATGGGCCAGCAGATGGTACTGCGCGTGGCAAGATCGATATATTACCCCCCTCCCTTTTATTTAGGGTCTATTTTCCTGCTCGGCAATTAACGGCTTGTTTACCAGCCAACGACCAAAGGTGCGTCCGTGAAAGGACATTAATCGCAGCGCCGCCACCGCTTCTTCCCCCTCCATCAACGAGCACGCGCTTCTCAGGAATGCCGAGTGCTGCCGCCAGGTGCAAATATGGCGGATTTAGGGGAACGTACGAGGGGCACAAGGGACACCATGGACATGGATTGATCAATACATCAATCACCCCCCAACAGAGTTGAAGCGCCCTCTGCCTTTGGACAGATCAACACACGAGATGGCGTGTCATTCCAATATACGTGCAAGTTTGGCAACAGCCTGGAATAACAAAGATGGCGCCCAAGGAGACCTAAGCCATCCTACTAAAGTGTTTTTTCAACTTTATTAGCTCACGGCACACCTGTTGAAACAACTGTACAACATGTAAAATTCATGGGGTCGTTCATACATTGACACCTTGAGGAGCCGAATAGGCTCTGTAAGTACAGGTAATAAATGGAAGAACCTGCAGACCAGCCAGTGTCTTTCCCAGCTGTCGTTTCCGTTGAACAGACCGCGAGAGGGCGCTGTTCAAGGTAAATCAAGGTGGTTCGGAATATTTTGGGGAAATATAAAAATACATTCAGGTATATATTTATTTTTTTTATTGGCAAATACACATGAAAAAGCCAACCTTGGATCAGTTCATCGATGACGTCACTTCCCCCTGACCCTTCTTATCAGCCTGCCCTCACACTCCGCCCCCTGGGGGTCATTCCCTGCACGTGCCAGCAAACAGCACGCGAGCGCCCGGAGAGGCAGGTGTTGGTTAGGAGCAGAAGCGTGTCTAGCCTTGAAGAATCTTACCAGCAAAATTCAAGCTTTTGCTCGTTTTGGTTTTTTTTATCTTATTTATTTTTAAGTTTTACGCCGGTGCGACACCTGCCGTTCACCTGGCATTCAAATCATGTTCGGCATTATTGTCGCTACTGACCACGTGCCAATGCAGCAGCCAATCAGGTATGGGATAGTGAGAGGTCACGCCCCCTAGCTGTGAGGGACAATAACTGAGGTGACCAGCTGCTTACCGCTGGCACGCGAACAGCTGCTATTCATTAATGGTATCACGTGTACAACTTTAAGATTTTTGCAAGAATCTTGAAGCACTTTAAAGCTTGGAAAACAACAACAATAAAAAAACAACCATTAACTTTGGGAAATTCTTAAATAGTTTGTAAGCAAGTTTGAAGTTTACGATAGCATATCTTAACAGAACCTTTGCAATTTAACTAAAAGTAATAAATTTCTCTCAAAAATGAAATTTGCAACTTCCCTGACTTGTATAGTTTTTAAAACAATTTTCCCTAAACCATCCTCAGGACTAATATTTTGGAAAATTGACAATCTACCTAAAGGTTGCTCGTCCACAAGAAAGTTAATTCTGGAGAGAACATCTAGCCGTTCTTGCCAATGAACACACCTCTGAGAGTAGCTATCGAGAGTTTATCTCAAATGAAAAGGCACCTTAAGATCTTGTCTTTCCATGTTACTCAAAGAAATTCTACAGCCATGCTGATAATATTGAATTCAACTTCAGACCAATTAAGTATTTTGCGCTACATTAAACATTCCAGAAGATTCAGATCATGGTAACTAACAGCGTTCAAAAGATAAATTTAGCAGATTGGAACCAAACTTCGGTTAGTTACAAAACAGATGAAAAAAAGGAAACAAATCATCGATTAAGCTAACCACAGTTTGGTAAAACTCACCATCCGAATCGTGACTATGAAAGTGTGGGATTTCCAGACAAAATGGAATGTAGCGCCCCCTGGCCTTCACCTTGAATTTCATGATGAAAAGACCTTGCCAACAATTCAAACTTGGACAAGCTGGGTCCTGTGCAATTTTTTTTTTGGAAATACGCGGAATTTAGCGACCTTAACCGACACTAAACCGTCACCGGAAATGCCAAGGGTAAATGACTGCAAACCATTTGTAAAAAAAACCTCTTTTCCACACGACGCATGCGTCAAACGAAGGCCATGGAAGTTACAAAAGAAGATGAAGAAAGAACGGAAAAAAACAAGCAAAAAAAAAATTGCATTGGAAGTCACGAACCCAGTAATTTTACAAAATATTCGGATGTTTAGACAATGGGCCACAAGGGGGACTCCTGCCAGGGAGGAGAAACCTAACAATTTGGCCCAATATTCGGACATTGGCGCACAAAGGAGGATTCCTACCGGCGTCAGACGAAGAAAGCTAGCAAACGGAGCGCCGTTGCGACTGACAGAGAGTAACGCCCCCTATCCCAACCGCCATCCATCTTCAAAGATCTCGGTCTGAAAACGGGTTTAAACGAGGAAAAATCCCACAGGTGAAAATTAAAAATGCACTAATGTATGGGAAAACGAGACAATCAAAGGTGAACAGAACCTTAATGTCGAGCGTAACTGCCGATTTTTTAGCCGTTTCCCAAAACGGCTGAAGGGCACCAAAAACAATAATCCTAACCGTCTTACAGACAGCCCATCGACTGAACCTTTAAAGAGATACCCACATTGTAGAGTACCTAATAAATAAGAAATTTGGTAGTACTCAAAGTATTGAGTGCAGTTGGACCCCCTCTTATCCACCCTGCATGGTTGGGACCAGAGGTTGACTGGTCAAGGGAGTGGTATTAGCATATTTACAAAAATAGTCTTTTTATTTTCTGAAAAATAATGCATGCCCAATGGTGTTGCCGGGCAAGATGGAATCTACATGGACTTAAGCAATAGTGATCAGATTGGTCTTGAGTAAGACACTTACTCTGGGTACATGTACATATCTTGTAATATTATATTCGTTACAGTAAGTACTGTACACTGTGAGTCATAAAAAAGTAGAACCCAAGAAGAGAAAAAAATCACAACTTCGTGAAAAATGCTATGATTTCAATGAAATTTGGTACTTACATAAAATAAAAGTGTAGGAACAAAAAACTCCTTCCGAACATGCTACAAATCTCGGATTTTTTTTCATTTTTTAACAAGACGCTGTGGTGCACCCGCTCATCGTGCTCGAGAAACAGTTGAACTGCTGCAACAGGAAACGCCACACGGGGAGTTCTCCAGGAAAAGGTTTACAAATTGAAGATTAATAAAATCGAAAATTAAAAACTACGAATTTAGAAACTTGGATTGAACTCGAGCAGCTTAGTATAATCGCTACGTCATTCAAAGAATGACGCGTTATATTCTGGGCTTGTGTAAAGGCCATAAGAGAACATTTTAAGCACATTTTCTAATTCATTTTTGTTACTACACTATTGTTCTGTGTAAGTGCTAAATTTCATTTAAATCGAAGCATTTTTCACGAAGTTGTGATTATTTTATTGGGTTCTACGTTTTTTAGGACTCTATGACTCTAGGAAAGCTAACTTTGTTTTTAAAAACAATATTTTTATATAACATATATGTCAGAACCATGCAATACTAATAATTTAGAACATTTGTTATAAACGAGTGGTGGGTCTCTAGCAGCGCCATCTATGATGCTTTTCGCGCAACTGCAATGCATACTTTAGCAAACTGGTGATGTTAACCATACTTTCCTCGGAATATCTAAGGTAAAGATGATTAACAACCCAATGGTCAAATGTTAAAAAAAAAAGTACACTGACCGAAATGATTTAAAAAGGATGAAGAGGCGCCATGTGGCGCCACTTGACACAAGCAGCTAGGCAGCCAGCTTGGAAACACTTGTTTTAGCGCTAAAAACGTTTTATGTTTACAGTAGCCTATCTGCACGGATGTAATCAAAACGGAGCCACCGATGATACAGGCAGCCAGCACAAACCCAAATCACTTTTCTGAGTGCCATTTATATTATTTAGACTGCGAGGCCGAATCACGATAATCGCCACAAGTAAAAAGGGTTACGAGCAGAGGTCAGCGTGGCGCCATCTGCGATGTGTAACCTTTGGTGCATTTTACATCGAGCGAGGCCAAATCAGAACAGTAAAACTGCCAATCGTCACAACAAGTACAACCGATTTTGTACGCTATATGTAACAACAAAAGGCTATTTTGAAAAAAAGCGCCATCTATCGTATATTTCGTGCAACCGAGTATTTTTGCACTTTTCCAATCAAGTATAATATATTTCGCCATACTATTGCAATGCCAACTACGACACATGTAGCCTATAGTATTACAAAATGGATAGATAAAAAAGGTTTAAAAATGAGACGACGTGGTTGTAATCAATGTCATTAGATTAGTTAGCATATTACGCGACGACGTCAGCGCTATCGAGTTAAGTAACAGAAGGCGTGACACTGAAACCAATTTCCTCCCGCACTGGTTTGGTTCACAATTAGATAAGTGAAAGTGAATCTTGGCAGGGCAATAGGCCACTGGACACCCGAAGATCATGGCAATGAGGATAGAATTTCTCCCCCACTCATAGTAATCCTAATAACGAAATGGTAACAATATTAACCACATTCTAGTTTTTAGAAATGAATAAACTTTGGAAAACCGTACAATGAACGGTATTTACAGATGGAAGGTTTCGTCCACTACTACAAGACGTTGAGTATAGTGTTAAATAAAGATGGAAATAATTTAAAACGACGTTTTGTGCTAAGACCTCATGTGTGTTACAAAACTGCCATTCTTAAGCCCAGGCCCCACTATCCAAAAACACGGAGCAAAAGCAGTGTTTTCAAAACATTTTCCAAAACATGTTTTTGAAAATTTGCAGT
>JAQGBW010002898.1:0-18047 GCA_034698625.1 Julus scanicus
ACCTCGACCCGGGAGCGAACCCAGCATTTAGGATCGAGAGGCAAGCACGTAACCCACTCGACCATCGGCGTCGGCGCCATTGTACCTGCAAAGTACCTCAAAATTTGAAGGTACAACAGGGTACATGATTAAGAGTGTAGCAATTGAAAGAGCAAAGTTAAAATCGTGTATTAACCAAAATTAGCTCCTTCAACTAATCTTAAGGTATTAAGGAATTTACTTCAAAATGTTTTAATTTGACACCGTGTGAATACACACTGAAAACACCCAATATTTCTGGTAGAGCAACAACTAATTATTGTAAGTCTACCTTCGAATTTATAGCAAACTGAAATTTTGTTTGGAAACTTTGGAAACTTATGCAAACTTTTAGCATTTGAAATTTCGAGCATATAATCTATAGAAACGAGATCTTCGTATATTTTTTTATATAGATGTTCCTATTTTTTCATAAGCAAAATCTCATCATGAGATATGCTCTAATTGTTACCGGTTTATACGTATGTATGCATCAATTTTTTTGCAAATATTTATTCGAGTGTTGTTATTTTTAAAGTGGCAAATTTTCCTCTTGAAGAAATAACGTTCACTCATTTTTTTCTAATCCCTCAAAATTTATGCTTTCATTTATTGCGAAAGAAGATGAAGCAATTCTAAATTCATTCAAGGAAGGCAATTCCTTTCATTTTTAGTGTAGAGAAGCTATGGTCCCAAATCTAATCTCGCTGAAAAAGAAAGTTATTGTGGGATGCAATTTTTTTGTATGAATTCTTAAAAATCCAAAGCTCTATACCATCTCGTCCAGGCATCATTTGCATGATGAAACCAAGTTAAAACAAATTTGAATATTTAAAGAACAACGCTGCTATGAACGTCTAGTACCTGTACGTCATGCAAATAACGTATGAAGATGATTGAAGAACATGGTGCAAGCCATCATTAAGTTTATCAACTTAATATCTTTTTTAAAAAAGTTGCGGTCAAACCATACCGCTCACCCCATGACTTAATCGCGAAACACTTGCGTTCCACTCTCTTAACGCTCCGAGAAATTATTTATCCATATGGAAAACCACGTTAATGTGGTATCATCTCTTAAGCATAAGCAGTTGTTTCGACCAAGATTGTACATGCAAATAACCCTAGCGCCATCTATGATGCATTCCGCGCAACTACTACAGTACAAGCGCTCAAAGAGGTTCGATGAAACCCTAAAAACAGACATCCAACTGCAGGAGGTAAAAGATAGACTAATAAGATGGCGTCACCTTCGCCTCGAACATTTTACTCAGAGGGAAATCCATTTGATTCTCCATGAAACGTATACAACGTCGTAGTTGCTATGAGCAGCATGGCACTTTGTTGCTCATTGGGCTAATATATGCCCCTTTCGTCTGAAAGGGGTAAAAACATTATCTATCTATCTTTCAAAACGAGCTACAGGACTAAATACTGGAATGGTATGGAAACTGGCCGCCTGTTATGCATGACCAAGTTGGAAGATGTCGTTAAGGACTGTCCCTTCCTCAGTCCCACCCTAGTCACATGGAGAGAAAAAACCCTGGTCCTCTGTTCAAAAAAGAACACTGAGAACTAGCTGACGGACGAAAAGGCCAGACTAGTCCAGTGGCGAAACCTTCGAAATGGGTGTTCTACCCAGGGTGGAAACACTATATACGCCCCAAAAACCTCTGTCTGCTAATTGCAGGGTGGCACATCAGTGCTTATTGGTCCAATTTTTGAGTTCTCCGTTTTAAAGGAGTAAAAACATTATATATCTATCTAAAACCTTTAAGGGCAAGATGGTTTAATGCAAACGACAATTAAATTGCCAAATAGCCGGAATTTAAAAGGAATCGCTACATTTCCCAGAACGATAAGAGTCACGCGAGGCTAATTTAAGCATTTTCAGTATAGATCGTGCGCGGCTTATGGTCCGGAAAATTTGGTATATAATAATAATTGATGTTCTTTTTTGTAGTTTTCTCTCAACCTTAAACATCGACATCCACTTGCTAACCTGAGTTGTAAATTATCTTAAAGACGATGTACTTTTTGAGCATGGTGACTGCGTGTCTCGAAATTGTTTCGCCATGCTGCCTTCGTCATGTGAGGCAATTTGCAAAAATGTATGTGTAATATACGATGAGAAATGAAAAAGTACCCCTCAAGTCGATTTATTCTTGCTCCTACGTGCATTAAAATGAAGAGATGTTGCACACGGTTCTATATAAAAAAAATACTTTTTCCCGACCAAAAAGTAGACGGCGGCAGTGCAATTCTTCGTATTGATATATATATATTAGATATGACAACTACTGCGGCAAAATTTAATACACTACAGAATGGATAGTAAAAATGTAAATTTTATAACATTGCGGAGGATTCCATGGGCCAGTGTGACGGACAGACATTTCATTTCTTAGTATTCCACCATTCCTCTTCTGGCACTGACCAAAGCCAATTTCCTCATAGTGGTCATATAGCAAATATCACACAAGAATAAAATCTCGAGGAATCCTCTATATTGAACAAATGAATGTTATATAACAAGTCGATTTCATCCCAAATTAATGCAAATATTACTTATTTAATCATCGAATAAATCATCAAGTAATTTAGTTTTCGAAGAGGAAATCTCGCGTTCATATGCAATGGCATTCACTATAGATCTAAAGGAAATATGACGATGATGGATAACAGTCCGTTAAATTATAATCTCTAGCATAACACTTTACCAAAGATTAATCTCATCCGGAGATTGATGCAACCCGGTTGATATCAGTTCGTTAAAGTGGGCTTAGGGGACAGTTAACCATCTCGCTCACATCCCTAAGGGGCACCTGAGAGGCTTTTTTGTCGCTAATCCCCAAGACACTTGACGCGTCTTAAGCGGCTGAAAATGTCAAAGGGCTTTGTACCCATCAAGATGTACAACGCGACGAAAGGGTTAACAGCTCTGCGGGGGCTGATCATAACATAGTCTGCGAAAACAATCACCTCCATTGGTGAGACGTACATCTGGCTCCAGCAGGCAATCCAATTAGGTCTTAAGAAGTATTGGAAATGCACAGGTAAATAATTGATGTAAATCACCTTATCAATCTATTTCCCGAATTTTCGTTAATTTCTCGCATTTTGCGTGGAATGTATACGTCAAAAATAAACAAATGAAAAAATCATAAAAAGATTTTCAGCAACTAAAATTGTTGAAAATATGAGTTATAGACGTTTTAAATTTGTTTAGAGCAAACAGTTAAGGAGTTTTGGAAGTTTAATGTACTACACTAATGCTAGTATGGTTTGCCCCCTTCATTTTTAAGGGGCAGACGGAATTCCGATGTATAAATATCACTTGCATATACAGCAATCAAAATTTGTAAAATACGAGTTTCCATAAAACATTTACTTACATAAAACCCATGTCATTTGTTTAGGGTAAACAGATCTAGGTTTCGTGCATCTGTGAATGACCCCTGGTGTTGAGAGGGTTTACATCACTTCATCCATGCTAGTATGGTTTGCCCACCTATTAAAGCGTTTTCATAAAGCATTTCATTAAAATCCTAGTAATTTGTTTAAGGTAAACATATATCGATTTCGTGCACCTGTGAATTCCCCCAGGTGCACCGCATTCTGATATAATGAGTTGGTTTACCACACTACATCTATGCTAGTATGGTTTGCCCCCTTCCAAATGTAAGGGTCAGTATAGAACATCATTGCGTCACTTGCATGTACATTTTAAACTAATCAAAATTTGTCAAATACAGGGGGTTACATAAAACATGTCGTTTAAACCTTAGTAATCTGCTTTGAGTAAACATATATTTGGGGTCCGTGTACTCGTCAATGCTTCTGGTGCACCTCGCTTTGGTACGCCGAGTGGGTTTACAGCACTACATCAACGTCAGTATGGTTTGCCCCCCTCCGTCTTTAAGGGGTAGTATGACTAGACGATGCGTTACTTGCATTTGCATTTTGCAATAATCAAAATTTGTCAAATATAAGAGTTTCCATAAAGCATGAAACTCTTGTAACTTGTTTTTTTCGTAAATAGATCTGGGGTCCATGTACCTGTGAATGCCCCCTCCTTTTCACAACACTCTGGTACGCTGAGGGAGTTTACCGCACTACATCAATGCCAGTGTGGTTTTGCCTCCCCCGTCGTTAAGGGGCAGTGGGAGCCGAGAAACCCATTTCGAATGGAAAAGTGATGATAAAGCGCCCCATGTGGGGCATTCTCTGCCCGATAATTAATGCAACGCAGAGGATAAAGAACGAGGTTTTTTGGCTGGCGTCTGCCATTGTAATCTGCGACTAAACACTCACCGTTAACGAGAAGATTATATTTGAGGAAATAACAACGTCACTTAAGAAGCGTCAAAGTTGACAGGCGACAAACCACGTGACGAGGATTTTTGTCACTGCTAAAGACATGCTCTTTCAAGAAGAGGTAAACGCACAATGTATCGACTGACAGCAACCGGTTTTCGTTTGATATCAAAGGCAATTTCGCTAAGAGTATACTGCAACACGAGCATATTTTATAGTTAAATATGAAAATCGACGTAACCGATAAGTATGTAAATTATTCGAAAGAATGCCTCAAAAGTGACTCGTTCTATTATCCCCTGCTTTTGATAGAAGTGATAATATGCATTAATATGCAGGTAGGTGATTATCCTGTATACTACGTGTTTTTCATAAACGAAAATGTCAGCAACTTGGATTTGTCCATGTGCAAAAAAAATATTCTTCAGGCTACCAACTTTCTTCTTTAAATAATAAAAAGAAATATTTTACATATTAAAGCATATCTGAGTTTCCAAAAGAATAAATCAAATAATAACGAAAAAACGTAGCATGAAATTAATTTATGACAAAAGTACGAATCTCACGCTTCAATTTTTTTTTTTACCAACCATCACAATGCCCGTGTTCGCTCTTGACATTATCGATTCGACAGATTTTTTAGACTAAGTTGTGTATACGATCTCGCATGTAAGCGGGTGAAGATGTCTGAACTACCATTGCACCAATGCAGGGTAGTGTTACTAAGATGTTGCAAAAAAACATTAACGGACCGTTACCTCTGAATCGATAAGTTTACTCAAACCCGGTAAATTGCGAAAACAATGAAATGAGATCAACCATTATAACCTAATCAAATTTCCGATAGGCACACACACACATACGAACCAATTACCCGCTCCTCGGAATGCATGCAAATAATAAGAAGAAAGAAAAGACGTTGGTGCAACCTAAGGAGAAGAGTGCAACCGAATGCCGTCATCGTCAGCAATTTAACACATCGCCTGCTGCAATCTAGGCCCACATCATTTTCTCCGGAAAATCGCTCAGTGTCTACAAAATGAGCTAAATTCAGTTTAAAAATTCAACTGCCAACCGGAAATTCAATATAAGACGCATCCAGGGCTCCACTTTGCCACAAATTTTGCTTTCAAATTTAGCCAATTAGGTATTTAAACAAAAATCAATGACTCAAAAGTGGAAAGATTGTATTTCCTAAAGGCAAATGTAATGCATAGAAACATAAGTGTGCTTATATATTGGTTTAAATACAAGTACAGAATATTTATTACAATCACATGGATGTACTCAGCAACTATTGTTGCTGGTACATAATTTATACTGCCTGTAGCTTATGATTATGATAACGATTAACCGATTAGGGCATATTTTGTACAAGCATCGTATGTATGGATCATATTGCAGCTATGACCAATAACGGGAATAGATTCAGTTTACCGTGAGAGTGAATTTTCCGTACTTTACTGTCAAGTTTAGGCATTTATAACACAAGAAAAAATAAATAAGTAAATAAATTTCCAAAAAAATAATAAACAACGAGAAAATGTAAATACCCGAAATCGTAAAGTATCCACAGATACATGTACATATGCCTTATTGTAACGCTATGTTTAAACATACTTGTACATATAGTAGTAATAAGTTTCATTTTTACCATAAACGATCATTCTGTATCCATACCAAAATATTTATCCGAGAATATGTGCATATTCTTGTACTTCCATTATGTCCATTACCGAAATATCATTACTGAAAGTGTATGTTTATAAATAATAAACTGAACACTCACATTTCTTCCATAAATTGACTACGATATAAAATGATATATATATATATGGCTAAAGCCGGCTTCAAACAAACATACTGTCTAGTATATGGACCAACATATGGCGAGTATAAATGCATTCATGCAGACATACATAATATGAGAGAGTCATGGTGCATAAAACCAAAAATGATCTAACTTAATTAAACTAGTTAAGCTTAAGCAGTTTCCGAGACTTGCCTTTTTAAAGCTTAATTCATTTTAATAGTTCTCACATCATGCGCTTCTTCTCATTCAGAAGTACATGGAAAATTGGAAACATACCATCGCTTATTATTTCATTTTATCCGGAAATGTTTCGGAAAAATTCCTAGAAAAAAACCGGAAAATATTCAACTCGAACCAGTGTGTAAATCTAGTCTGGAAACAATAAAAAGTATTTACGATGCAATGGAAATGTCCCTAGGGGGAACAGAGAGAAGTTTCTTTTCCCCCCTCTAAAAGCACAAAACAGCAAATGCATTTACTGGAATTTGTCAACGGTGAATAATTGATGAATAAGTCATGGGCTTAAAACCAGAGACGATATAACGGACTCCAGGCATTTTCTTCACTGTGAAAACCTTAACAGCGACAGCACAGACAGACTTCGTCGGAAGAAATACAAGCTGGTCCATTTCGAAATTATTTCTGGATCCGAGCCCAATCGTTTTAATGTTTTCAACGACTATGCACATTTCAGCAAAAAAAAAAAGTGCATTTAGGTTTTTTTAAAAAAAGCAGAGCGGGGAACTGTTTCCCATGTTTTTCTGGCACCTCTAAAACACAACCACACCCAAATGAAACGCCATTTGGAAACAGAATTTCACCTCAAAGCTGCCAAAGTGCTCGCACGCAATGTGGCAATTACGGAAATGGGGGTTATCTTTTTTCCGCCTCTATTTGGGAATTGGATATATATGCAATAGATATGCGGATTCATTTAAGGACCGTTCATAAAAGAAGCTTCGTATAAAGCTTTGGATTTTTCTTGCTTGCCCGAAAGCTTATTTCGTCGGAAAACCGTAGATTACATTTCACATTTAGGTTCTTCTACCCATACAGAACAGGAAAAAGGGTTGGAAGAGTTGTTTGCTTGACCCTCACCTCAAATTCTCCAACAAAAAAAAACCCGAAGCTATAGTACAAAGCCCAGTTTGCGAATTCAAAAGATGTCCAAGAAAGACGTCACTCAATTTTAAAAAAGGATTTGCAAGCTTTTCTTGATGGCATATGACCCTATACAACAATATCTCGTTTCGTTGCAAGACAAACGGGGACATAAAATGCCGCCATCCTACAGTTCGTTATCCAGAAAAGGGATCCAAAATAACAAACTGTCATGGTGATTTCCATATTTTGAAAGGCCATCAGTTTAATTGAATAAAGTTTGAAATTTCCGAGTGGAATGGATGGTCAATAATGTCTCATGAAGTCGTCAATAAATTAAATTACACATAAGATAGTTTAGACAAACGTAACATATACGTTGATATCATTATCGATGAGGGAAAGTTAGGCTTTTCAGGAGCCACAAGTGGAGATTAAGAAACGGGGGTCGTCCATATTTACGACTTCCTGGAGATGGCAAACAGTTGAACGAATGTGTTAACATATTGACAATGTTCGCCACTATTGGGGATGCTGACTATTAATGTTGAATATTATTGAGAATGTTGACTAGTATTGAGAATTTCGACTAGTGTAGCGGATGCATGCATACTAGTGTTGAGAATGTTGACTAGTGTTGGGAATGTTAACTACTGTTGAGAATGTTGGCAAGTGTTGAGAAAGTTGTCTAGTGATGAGAATGATGGCCAGTGTCGAGAATGTTGACTGCTGTTGAGAATATTGGCAATTGTTGAGAATCATAGTGACGAGAATGTTGGTAATTAAGTGTTGAGATTGATGACAAGTGTTTTATTTATTTTTATTTAATTACTTAAACGCTCAAAGAGCATACTAAAAATGTCGAGAATGTTGACTGGTGTTGAGAATCTTGACTAGTGTTGAGAACGTTGGCTAGTGTTGGGAATGTAGACTAATGTTGAGAAACATGACTGTTACTAAGAATGCTGACTACTACTGAGGCAATTTACTATCGCGAAACTGTTGAGTACATCTCAACAGTTTACTACATCCATGAAGACGTAAATACGAGCGACCCTTGTATTTTAATCTCCACTTTATCACTCCCAAAGCGCCCAACTAAAAAGGGTTTTTCCCTGCGGCTATAACAGATAAACAATTGCATGAAACGCATCAATTACGCTATTTTTTATCCCAACAGATAAAGGAATGCATTCGCAATATTGTGATTATGTAGCAGATGCCTACTCACGGCCTATATTCGCGTATATACACCTCGTGCATCTTCTTGATTTTATCTATTCATTATACGAGACGCATGCAGCGAAATTCATTGGCATTAAAATTAGATTAATCCTCGAACTAATTGCTTTAATACGCGCCTCAATTCGATGTCTGCCTCGGATTACATCGCAATAGCGTTATTTGTTTTCGGATGCTCGCACTTAATGAATATATTCTTTTCATTAATAATTGCTACATGCATGTAAAGCCCCCAAAAGGCATGTAAGGGAGACCCCCGACCCTATCCCTCTCCCTAAGCAATCGTAGAATTTACGTTTGGAAGGTATAGTGCTATATCACCATGCCTACTGGGAAAAGTTAAACCTAAAATCTGTAAAAATCAAAGATTTATTCCAGACACTAATTAATGCACATGGCTGAAAAGCACTGCCTGATTTGTATACGCGTAGGGTGCCACGCTAGTCGTTACTAATTGGAAAATTGATAAATGCCTCACAAAATATCATTTTCCAATCAAGAGTTGAAAATATTCAAATACAGAAATTGGACATAGCTGAACATAAACGACCAAATGTATGGCCATAAATGTCAAGGAAACTTACATCCATGCCGGATGCTGAATTCCCTGATCAATTTCTGGATGTATACAGCATGACATCCCTAATTAAACTACCAAACAATCAGGCATTGCTACCTAGGCCCTTATTATTGTTCAGGATAAACATTGCGTATGATAATAACGTACTGTTAATGAATTCTCTGTAAGACTCCCATAACAAATGATCTACTTCAGGGTTTGTTCGCAGAACTCAAGAGACTAGAAGTCTGATAACAAGCGTTTCGTAGAACCATAGGAAACTTGGTGAAGTTTTAGCCCAATCCCAATTAATCTAACATTACTCTCGATAGAAGTTGACCTATTAACCTGCAAACAGTCGATTATCAAATTAACAGCAATACGATCAATTAAATGATCCTTTTTGAAAATATATGCCAGACAGGCGAGGTTATAGCGTTTATTTCTGTTAATGTGTTTCCTAGTTTTCTGGGAAATGGGCCAGCTGTAGACTAACTTCACTTGAATAAATCGGTAGCATTTATTCATTAAATTTATACTTTAAAAACGATTAATTTAATAATAAGACAACAAAAATCAGTATATTCACAATTAACGCTTGTTAGAACATTTTTAAAAACTCCTTTAAAAAAGTATGCAGTATGAGCCTAAATTCCAAAAAATGTAGGTTGCATATTATTATAAAGATCCAAAGCAGAAATTAAAATACTACCTTAAAAATATAAACTATTTTACAAATGCAGATTTTGTCAAAATCCTAGAAGATTTATACTGGCAGACATTAACTATGTAAGTTTTAAAAAGCTGACAAAAATTCCTAAGCGGTGCCCTCCACTCACCCCTTGAGAATATATAATCATTTTCAACACATCAATTTTACGGAAACTGCGTCTTACAAACACAATTCTAAATTAGTCACAGATGGATAAATGACGTCATAATGGCGTCAGAAGTTACATATTAACGCAGCGCATTATTTCATCAGTGAACACAATTCCAGTAAAGCAAACAACTTGCAATACATGAAATACAATATATAGAATGCAAAACATTGGAAACACTTAACATAAAGGCAAAAATACACTTAAAACCAGTGATTCAGACAAAGGGGCTCTGAAAACATGTGAATAAAAAATATACACTCAGCTACCTAACTTTCGAGCACTGACATCTGCGCGCTCACGGAAGTTGGCAGCTTCTAAGGGGTGCTGCCAACGTGTCGCGATTTTCACGGGATGCCCCCATCTGATGGCAAGGCGCCCCTTGTACCTTCAGCAATGAGGCCCGTGAAGTTCAGGAGTCATATCCGTTGGTGTTGTGATGACTGTTGTATGTTTTTATCAAAAATTGTGTCATGTGTTTGGTGCATGCCCCTGTGCAATGGCACGCGGAAATGAATTTGTGAACGTTAAATTTGGGTGAAATAAGGGACTTGGGGCATAAACGTATCCGCTGAAAACATTAAAACAACATTTTAGCAAATTAAACAATTATAGATGACCCATAAACCATAATGGTAATAGGTGTGTCCAAATTTTTGAGTTCATCATTTAACTAAAATTTAAATACAGAAATAATTCAAAATGAAAACTGAAGGCATTGACACGTATATTAAAAAATTCGTGGGTTCCAAATTGGGTCGATGGTGGCATGTTTGTTTGGAATTACTAATACAAAGATGCTGGATGAGAGTATGGAAACGAAGTCCCCTGACAGAGCAGTTTTGCTACTTTTTTTAGCTTTCGGAGAGAAATATAAAATAACTAAGCCAGTGGAGGTGGCTGCGACTATCTGAGGTCGCTCTAAACGCTTACAACACGAATTGGCTCTGTCTTGAGGGTGAATCACTGGCTTTCAAAAACGATACTAACAAACAACATGCTGGGGTTCCCCGTTAAACTGAATCCTTTCTGAAAATTACCTGAGAATTCTATACTGAATGTACAGTTTTCATGAAACACTAGTCACGAAAATCCAACTGCCATATGGTAGGAAGATTTCCTTCTATGGTAAATTTTGCAACTATTTCACGATCAATATCTATCTTGACCTTAATCACTGTCTAACTACGAGAGAAGGCCCAAGAGATTTTTACGGAATTTTTGTACGTACTGTTTAGATGTCTTCGATGAAGCATCCCGATGATCAGGTAAACGAAGTTTCCAGAAGTTGATCGACCGTTCCAGCCCACTTCAGAGGGTCCCCCGAGCTGCGATCACGCTGAACACGAGACCAGCCGTGTCCTAATGACGCACGTGAATCGACCGGGGGTCAGGGCTCATTGCTGACCTCCGGCGGTAGTTCACCTACCATGGCACCTTCATAAGGAGGATGCCATACGCCCAGCGCCGTACCCAGAGCGAACACTCTGACGAGGACTACAACGGTCAACCACCCAAAGGTCCCATTCGCCTCCTTCGTAAAGTGGGATGTTCATCAGTGGCATTATCTGCAAGCAAAAAAAGTTGTATTTTTAAAATATATATATATAGAAGATGCATTTACTTCACAACGCAATAATTTGTTTCCATATTTACATCTAAAATTTTTCGAATTTATTCTAAAAAAAATAACTGACTACAAAAATAAAATCGTAGACTAAAGTGTTGCAAAACCCAATTTCAAATCGCATGAATAGATGGTGAAATAAAATGTGTAGATATAAGCTTATCATTGTTAAGACTAGCTTGTCTTTTGAAAATGTTAGTATAGCGCGTGTTCATATATGAACAAGAAAAACACAACGCTCGATTTGAATTACAGTACATCAATATTAGCTTTAAAAGCAAGAAAGCTTTATTGAAAAAAAAAACTTGAAAAAAGTGTATTATTCTTACTTAAGCAAATCCACCAACGTTCTACTCAGAGTCTACTGAAGAAAATCCATTTGATCGGTTACAACAACTTCAGAAAAGTAAAAGTTTTAGGTTTTTGTGGAAAACCCTGCATTGACCAGAGTGAGTCAAAATGTGTCATGGAATCACAGATTTGCTGTGTTAATGGAATCTAATAAAACATACAAACTAGGACTTGGTATGCATTTCGGATCAAGGACAACAGTAGTAGGATTGAACCAGCTTACCACTTAAGATGAAAAAATCTATGGGCTCGATGTCTTCAATATAGCCTGTTCAAACTCCGATCAAATCTGAAGCCTGCAAGAGCCAAGATGATAAAACAAGATCAGATAATTGGGATTGGAAGCGTATTTTATTTTGCAAAGATTTATTTTCGATGTACACGTAACAACAAATGGAGCAAATGATAATGTACGATGGGAAAATTCGGCATCACCATTCCTGACAACGACTATTTATGGACAATTTCCGTCTTATCCAATAGAGTGTACAATGTATATAATCAATATGGACTTAATAAAGTTCGTTATGAAATGTAGCTTAATCATTAGTATGAACAACAATGTTATTTTATGTTTTCCAAACAAAATAAAAAATGGTAAGTCGTTTGAATCATTTCTGATTTTTTCGTACATTAACGGAACACCGAAATTCCTTAATATCTCAGACACACGAAGAACAGTTTAGTTTTAAACCCTAATTCCTTTATGGGATATACGTATTTAATACACATCATAATATTTGAATTGACGGTATTCATCACATATTAACATTTTTCCGTCATTATATACAGAGCTAATTATAACAACTCAAAACGTATGTCATAGATCCCATCTTTAACAAAATCCTGTCTGTAACAGATGCTTTTGACGGTACCAAGACAGTCTGGTAGAATCGAATTAACATATCAAAGAAAGAAATCGACATATTAAGAAAGTGTGATTAATTCAGGAAAGAAATACGTTTGAATATGTTTGATAATTAAATGATGTCTTAATTGCATACAACACGATTAATTTTCAGTATAAACTGCATGCTTAGTTCAGTTCAAATTGTTACCTTAAATGTTATTTCCATTATAGTCAAGAATAGTTTTTCCTTGAATTTGAAGTTAGTACTTAGTTATGCTGGCAAGAGAATTTTTTTTTAATTTCAATAAAAAATGTTTTGGGTTGATTGATTAAATTAACACTGACTTTACTCTATATATACTAATTAGTTAGTCAACAAAAGCTTGTTGACTCGGACAAATCATCTGATGACATTGATTCCTAATTAATTAAAACCTTATTTTTTGCTTTTTAATTAAAATCCATCCGAAATTCCTCGCCAAGAACCATATAATTTATTGTTTATATGGAAGGGATATCTAAAGGGATAACGTTTCTCTAAATTGTTCTTTTTGTGGCATTATTTTGCTGCTACATTTCACCAACACTTGAATAGTACCGAACATTTCCAGAAGCTCTCAAAACAAGCTAAATAAAGCCCTGGTAAACTCTTCAAAATCACTTAAAAGTTATATAAATTGAAGTCTTTTTCTCCAGTAACAGAAGACCAATTTTCTCTGAACAAGTTAATTGCAAGATCAGCAAACGTAATTTATTTGTCTCATCGTGAAGCTGCAAATTAGAGTAGCTTCTACTACCGATCTTTACTAAGTTACAGTACTAGGGTACTTTTCTATTTAGAGATTATCGTTGACATTCTTGAACTCCAAAAATCAATAAACTACTGAAGCGTTTTTTAAAAAAGGTACCTCTATATATATATATATATATATCTGGACAGATCTACTGTAATCTGGTTTATTCCTGGAAAGATTCAAAAACCACAAAACTGTCAAAAAATACATCTAAACGTAACTGATTTTAGTGCTACTTTCGTGGTTTTTCTTTCTCAAATAAATTCTAAGAATGGCTTTTTCTGGTGAAATACAGCACATAATATTTTTCAGTTTCAAATGGTGAAATTTCATTGTCATCTCTTTATGAGAATATCGTCTTATTCGTCCATTTCCCCTTTTCTATTTCCTTAACATTTGCATTTCTGGTAGAAGAATATGAAGCAAATTTGCATTCATTTAGGAAACACATTTCCTCCTCCTGTTTTGTATAGAACACACAGCATGCCATTCTTTTGCAAGCACAAGTGGAAAAAGCATACTTCGTTTATATTTTCTCATGGCTAATAAGCTTCGGATATTGCGATATTTCTCACTCCAATTGGCACCTAATGGCAAACGCCTGAAAGCGCATCCGAATCGTTGCCAGAAGCTCATTTGATGGAAAAGTGCATGGCCTTCATAAGGACTAGAAACAGGTGCAAATGCATCTTATTCACATATTCCATAATTTCAATATTTAATGCAGTTAATAACGCAGAATGTACCGGTACAATCCTAGGCTCCAGCGCGCATGGGAATCCCCCATAGGGGGAATCTGGCATGCATATTTATGACGCATATCCACCTTATAAATAGATCTTCTGAACATACAGTACAGTATGTGAATATTGAGCTGGTGATGCACGGTGGCAGGCATCATTTTCCCAAGGTGAAATTAATAAAAGTGATGAGTTATCGCGTCAGAAAAACTTGGTTATTCATGCATTCGTGTGGCTAATAACACTAATATTTAAATTTGCTGGCGAAAAATGTGCTTGGTTAAGGGCAATAAGGCCTTTTACATAATTTTATTTACATATGAGTAGTGATTAATGAGAAATTCCAAAAAGTAGTATACCAATACCCTAATTGGCAAACTAAAACAAGTCATAAACATAGTGCAATGGCATAACACAAAATAGCCGCAAAACACAACTGGTCAAATTATCGTGCATACACAACTATTATAACAATGGTTTAAAGATGACAAAACTTTGAGATTCCTAAATGTTGTAATAATATGTAGCTATATTAAAATTTCTTGTGAGGTTTTTTTTAGGAATATCCTTGCATATTGATTAATAAATTTCCTTGTAATGAAAATGCATGAAATATGAGTGAAATATTTTCCCCATGTAGCTTTGACAGCTGTTGCTTTTTTTAAGCAAAAAAGTAAATAAGAAAATGTTTAGAAAAACATAAAGATTGCTTTCAGATTCAGATTTATTTATATACAGAAGAAAAAAATTTTTGAAGGAACAGCTTGGGGGACCAATTATTCTCCTGGATTTTTTGTGATCATTTATGAGATATTAAATGATATTAAAGATGGGAAAATGCGGACATTATTTTTTAAAAAAATATTGCTGCCTTAGAAGCCATTCTAACAGGACATCCTCAATAGGGAAAAGGGTGTCTGCTGGCATGTGGCCAGGGGGAGGGAGGTAAGCCATTATGGACGTCCGCAAATGATGGCATTTTTCGGTTTTTGGATTTTCTGTTTAATAGTTTTAAAGGTCAGTGTACGGGGAAATGGACACCAAAAAAAATATGTCCCCAGTCCCAATTGTAGTGAATTTTTAAAACCTCGGGAAAGTCAGGATTTTTGCCTAACTTTGTGTTAAACACCAATTTAATGCTGGAATTTCCCTTAGAGGTCAGGAAATTTCCGTAAATCAGAAAAGTCTGTAAAAATGTCGTGGAATTGGCAGTGAGACGGGTATTTGGAAATTTATAGGACGGGTCTTTATATGCTCCAACCAATTTTTTTGGACACCTTACTATTAAAACGTCTTGCTTCATACATGGGTTCATAACGTATCAGACCATATCGGAGTATAATTGATAAGACAACCCATAATGTGCCATCTAGGACATATTACCGAAAACAAATAAAAATAGGCCCCACGGTCCCTTCTTGTATCTCGTATACACTAACTCCATCTACTGTGCATCCATGGATACACCACAGCGTACAGAACCTCCTACTGTCTCGCAGCATCCAATAATCAAACTGCGAATTTCCGAATACTATCATTGTCAGCAAATTTCCAGCCAATTTCCTCAGTGTGAGTGCAAAATTGATTTTCCCCGTTTTTTCCCTCCATTTTCAGGCATATTTTAAAGAACCCCTATTACCACTCACCGGCGGCCATATAGGTTATCACTAAAACGTTTAAACTCTGAATTCATCGTACAAAATCATCTCCTATACATAGTATACGTATCTCAGTGTTGGGATTTGCTATCAAAAATGAATGTAAATTAATTTAAGCAGCACTTAAGGATCGTCTTTCATTGTTTTAAGTTAGTAGGGCCCAGTCAAGCGCGAGCCGATGAAATTGGATTCAATTTGCAGGGGGCGGAAGAAAAAATCAATGAAACAAGCTTTGTCGTGCGAAAACGTTAACCTGGGTATTCATTTTGAAATACACACAAAACCCCATGTGAAAGCAACAGAGGGGAATGTATGTGACTGTAAGAGATAGTTTGAGTGCTATAGGACTTGCTTGACGAACAAAATGTTCATAGAACATGCGCAACATGAACAAAACTTTAACGAACCGATTAGATTGAGAAACACGAATTGAACAAGCTTCAGGAAGATGGTGGTCACATAACCTAAAATGAACAAAGCTTCTCCTACGACCTAAACTGTTCATTCTGGTCATAAATCCAGGACTTGATCTCACCGACACATGCTGATCTGATGGTCAATTCTACACCATTCTGTTTAATTGGCCATTATATGTAAGCCACCCTAATCGCATAATAAATGAAAGGCCATTTGAACCTGAGGTGAACCTCGATGAACATGCTGCGTAGTCACCATAATCTTCATTAAACCTGATATGCAGATTAGTTTAATTTTAACATGGGAAATTTTCATAAACAATGCCCATCTGCAGGCACTTTAATGGGATGACTTACAGTTATTTAAAACTTATATTAACATGGCTATGCATAATATCTTAAGGTGCGTTTGCACGAGAGAAATTCTCGAGATGCTCTCTATAGCAGTTCTCAATGTAGCACGTGCAAAAATGTGTACTGAGTTGAATTGAATTGCATTTTTTCATACAATGGGATTGAAAAAACATGAGTTTTTAAATCCAGTGATGATTAGTTCGCCCCAGAGTACACAACGAGACCAGTGAAAGCTAGGCTGGTTAATGAACATTTTCTTAGGGTATCACCATGGTTATGGCGTGACTTCCATTATCCGCTTTAATTCCATTTGGCGTTCGCACGTTTCACAGGGGGGCTCAAATTGTCAAGCGAGGCGGAAATGGCATAAATATAATAAATATATAAAACTTCTCCGAAACTTGGACATAAGCCAGACAGATAAGCTTAGGAGTGATGACGTCAGCGGAACATTTAACGACAACCGACCAATTTGTTCCCTAGCCAACGAGACTAATTATGAAAACGAATTGGGGGGTATAATTAATGAATATTTCAGTTATGTGAAAAGGGCAAGAGTTTCGGAAGGAAATCAGGACCAAGCAAACATGGGCTAATCGAGAATATATGGAAATTTAGCTGAAGTGGACAAGTTTTAAATGCCGGCAAGAGAGGATGAATGGCCGTCTAATTCTAAACAAAATGGCTAGACCAGAAAACGTGGCCTTGAACTAAGAGGCTGCCCGAAAACACGTTTCGTCTCTTACGCACAAAGTTTAAAGTCGTCCTTTTCCCCCCCATATTCCTTGCAGGTGTATATCACGCACACATCGAAAAGAAGAAGGAGAAAAAAGTTGATTAAGCCAAAAGAGGTAATAACAAGGATTTAACACGTGCTGTGTTTAAACGTGCTGTGTTTTTGGCCCCACGAATCCTGGATAATTGTGAGTTTAAATTAGTTTAAATGGTTTAAATTACTCGGTATAGTCAGTGTGGATTACCCAGTTCGATTTTGGACAATATCTGTAAGAGTTTTTGATATATTTTAATAACTCTGCAAATTCGCGTTTGGGCTTAGGCCTAAGAGGCCTATTGTACTTTGGACCGCGTGGGCCACGTGGGTCATCTTCTGCGCGTTTTTGTCACGTGAGTGTTAATAAACATTATGGATAGTCTGGATGCCGCACACCAGCTTGTACCTGTGCAATCCTGGGACTCAGTGGAACAGATGGACATCTTTTATTCAAAACTGGAGGCCTTAAAGGCTGAAATATCTCACGATAAAGATGGCAAAATACACTTTACCAAGGCGCATCGGACATCGGCTGTAGCGGCCATTGATGTGCT
>JAQGBW010002899.1:0-18044 GCA_034698625.1 Julus scanicus
GGGACCGGCACATTTTATGCATTTAGGGAGGTTGTTCAATTACGCAGGATGCTTTTAGACAGGTTCATTTATTCACGGGTTACCGAGTCGTGACCGGCACATTTTATGCATTTAGAGAGGTTGTTCAATTACGCAGGATGCTTTTAGACAGGTTCATTTATGCACAAGTTACCAAGTGGGGACCGGCACATTTTATGCATTTAGGGAGGTTGTTCAATTACGCAGGATGCTTTTAGACAGGTTCATTTATACACGGGTTACCAAGTCCTTAGTCCGGACCGGCACATTTTATGCATTTAGGGAGGTTGTTCAATTACACAGGATGCTTTTAGACAGGTTCATTTATGCACGGGTTACCAAGTCCTTAGTCCGGACCGGCACATTTTATGCATTTAGGGAGGTTGTTCATTTGCACAGGATGCTTTTAGACAGGTTCATTAATGCACGGGTTACCGAGTCGGGACCGGCACATTTTATGCATTTAGAGAAGTTGTTCAATTACACAGGATGCTTTTAGACAGGTTCATTGTGTGATCCATATACGAGTCTTAATATGTTCAATATACATTATGTACACGGTAATTACTAAAAATATGTTTGTATTTCGCCAAAATTTTAATTGTATGTTCCCCCCTTCCTTAATTTACCTCTAGTTTTTTGTAAAAATTAACCTACTAACAGTATATACACTGAAATTACAAAAAATATGTACTTCACAGAACAAAAACTTTTATTAATTTTACATTTTTCCTCCCTTTTAATTTACCTTTACTTTTTATAAAAGGTAGAATTTTGTAGAAATTTCTATAGATATAAGAAGTAGCAGTATTTGTACTTAATTTTCCATTTTTTTTCCAATTTTCTATTTACAATTTGCTATTTTTACACAAACTACTATTTTTACAAAAATCTTGTCATTGAAGTTATATCATTATGTAGATTTCAGTATCCTATTATTTACACTTGCGTAATATCTTTTTTAAAAAATGTAAGAATCCATTAATGCAACTCTTTGTTAAAATGTCTATATTCATCACATATCAGCACTAGACGACATATTATTTTCCATTATGTTAGTCCAAAGTTTTAGGAGTTAAGAATTATATATCGATTGTTTAAGCAGACATTTACTCTCGTTTAACGTGTTAGCATCAATATATTGCAGTACACGTATTCTTCTCTCATGCCAAAAACCACTTAAGAATATAAAATACTCCGCATTATATTTATATGTATTTTTTTTCTCGTTCGTTTTAGCAATTTTTGTCATTGTGCATTTATTTTAAATTGAATATTTTCGAGCATCCTAAATGGATGCCATCGGGTGTATGTATAGCAAAGCGCATAAAGACAGAAAAATGAAGCACTTAGACAATTGCATATTTGTTGACACAAAAGCAGCCGCATTTTGCACGATATATTCATTCAGTAGTGTGTTTTTGGCCTTGTTTTCCCTTCCCCAATTGCATATTAGCAGTATAACTAGCAGCACACATGTTGTGTGTGTCTTTATACAGGGTGTAAATTCTAACATTGTACAAATGAGGAGTAAAGGCTCCAAAAGGTAGTCATTTGAGATGGGGTACCTGTGGGCGCAAACCAGACTCCTGGCATACAGCACAGCCAACATGCACTCTTGGCTTTGTCAAGTTTTCCCTCCAAACTAGGCCCACTAATGTTTTTTGGCTGTCTGGATACAGGGTGGGACCGAATGACCTCCATAGTTTCAAAAAATCACTGGGGACCGCCCAGAGTAGGTAGGAGTGGGAGTCAGGTGAGCATCGAGGCTTTGTTGTTGAGACATTTTTTTAAAAACAAAGAAAGTGTGGTAGTGATGCAGAGGGCCTTTCGCAGGCGGTTCGGTTTAGCTCGTCACGACAGAGTTTCTGATTTTAAAACCCCTGAATGGTTTTTAAAGTCAGAAACTTTGTCGTGACGAGCTAAACCGAACCGCCTGCCGACACATGAACACAATTTTTGTTACTGGGCAGCTGAAAACCCTCTGGAACTTTATTAAAGGCCTCTACACAGCCCTATAGGTGTAGTTTGACTGGCACGTTTCGCGTTTGCAGCTAATCGCTAATGGCTGCTGCAACAGATCCAAATAACCGCGTCTTCTTTGACGCGATCTGCGGCTGGCCCGCAATCGCGAGTCGCACTCCTTGACTGTGCAATACCAGCTGTGCCACAGTGCTGCCACCTTGTGTCACCTTGCCACAGTAATGCAAAGACGCGCGTTTCTAGCCGTGCCAACAAAAACACCGATTTCGACGACCGACTGCAGCGATTTCCCGCAGACGCGAGCTTCAAACGCGAAACTCGCCAGCCAAACTACACCGTAAAGGGACAGTTTGGTGCGCTGTGTCCTGTATGACATAATTTTTAAAACAACGGAAAAAATGGCGTAGTATGTGCTTATAGAAAATAAAAATTTATTTTTATCTTCTACCGTTTTTTCACAATTCTCCCGCCAAATCATGTATGTATGTCTGGCCCACCCTATACTCCATGTCAAAATAAACCAACCCGTGCCTAACACATTTGAATTGTGTGATAAGCCCTTGAAAATTTTGTGATTAAAATGTATTAGTACATGTGTACTGTATGCCTACTGTCACACCTTCATCATCTTTGTATTGAAAAGACTGGTGCCTGAACAATGGGTTGGGTTGACTGCCAGCATGTGGGGAGTTCAAATTCCTAAATCGCCATTGTCTGTTATTTGATGTCTGCACCCAAAGGTTCCTCATCTCAAATGACTCCCTTTTGGACCCTTTACACCAGCGGTCAAAAAGTTTTTTAACCACTGCCCCAAAATATTTTTGCGTAAGTCAATATTACCCCCTTTCCTCCCCCTCTTCCCTCCTTTCCCCCATTATGAAAAGAAAAAAATCAATGTAAATTTTAAATAAACATTATTTATTGGATTGTTTAAGTTTTTAAACATACTAACACGTTTATGAAATAGCAATTTAAATATTAGAAAAATTTCCCTATTACCCAAAAAAATTTCATTTTTACCTCATTTGTGGTAATTTACCCCGGTTCCCCGACCGCTGCTCTACACAACCTCTTCATTTGTACAATGACAGAAATTACACCCTGTATATATGTGTGTTTGGGTTTTGTTCAAGACAAGCTTGTGCTTAGTTTGATTTCTTTTCGTGTCTAGCATATTATTGGCTTATGTCGTTCCCCTACGATGCTTAAGCTTTCGCAAACCTCTTATGGCAATTGAATGTCGATAATTTTGCAAAGCAGATTATGCAAATAAGTGCCTGTCGACAACCTCTGTCATCTTACATTTCAGCAGATCCTAATTTAGGAGTCGTTTTCTTGAAAACAATCGGCCCATACCGTACACTGATGCATTAGGGAAAATATATATTTCCAAGATGAAATTTTTTTGTTGGAATATTTGCATTGATTTATTGAAAATTTTCCATCACTATTATTATGTCTTTTTTTTTCTACGTAAAAATCGTGATTTGTCTTATTATTTGTTGTCTGGAAATACCATTATCTCTTTTTTTTGTCTTATATGGTCCTTACTTATGTTATATTTCTATCTTATCATCTATATCGTGACTGTATTATAATGATTTTTTTTTTCCTTTTTTTAGGTAAGTACAACTTTTGTTGATTCTTTTGTGAACGTTTTTGCCACATTTCTCGGTAAGTAAAATGTTGTTTGATTAATTTAAATCTGGGGCTTTTATGCGATTTCATCTATTAGTTAATTACTTTTTAGGTTTTTGGTTTATTCACTATATCGTGTAATTACGTAGTCGTAATATCGTATAAAATTTTACGGAACGTCTTAATATTAATTTACCATAACTGCAATATCCAAAATTAGTAAGTAGTGATACGTGGTTTTCTCTGAATTTATCACTATAAACCACGTTTTTTTAGTTAACTGATAATCTAGCTAGTATTTTTCTTGCGATATTTGTGATTTATCGGGTAGCCCGAATATCCGCGGGTTGTCTGCTCCGGCGGTAGCCATCTTGAATTACTAGCTTATCTAAGTAATGACTTTTTTTAATAAAGTAGGATTTCTAGAGGGAATATTTTTTTAATTAATAGCAGAAATGAAAACTGTGTATAAATTGTGGCAAAATATTCCTATTGGACGTTAAATTTAAATGCTAATGGGGTATGGTTGGTTTCGTCTCTGCGAAAGCTTTTGTCAATCTCAAAAATGCCATTGAATATTAAGTTGCAAAATGCAATTTATGCGGCTTAAAAGCAACCACCTGCTCCATCCTATTATATATAATCATTTTTCCTTCATCGTTTTTCTCCCAAACTGAATTAATTTCATTATTCGTTCCGTTTCATTTTAATTTCTGCATTCGCGGCACATTTGCCAAAATTTCGTTTTCTGACAACTACTATATTTTTCAATAAAAAATAATGCGAGCCCATTTCGTATCGTGAAAATACATGTTTGTAGCATTAGAAAAGTGCTGGATATTATTAAGCTGATGCAGGCAACAATATCAGAAACATAAAAATATATATTACGCGTTGCTTAAAATTTTCGGTCGTATATTCGGGCAATATTAAATTCGTAATTATATTTTTGGTGCAATTCGCACAACTTAACATGCAAATTTCCTCAATTTATTATATTACTGTCTTTTATATTTTGATATCATAAGCTGTGATTTTGTGGAATCCATACTCAACTGTGTTTTATATTTATTTTGGGGGGGGGGGGAGGAAAGGAATATGGCCCTATACACATTAGCAATTATACCTACCTTACTGACTGTTTTAGTCGTATATATTTAATGTTGTCCGAAATAGTCATTATAGGTCATTGCTCCCGTGATGTCGGAACCAAATAATGTAGCATTAAATGAGAGGAATGAATCCCTTATTTTTTATAATTGGCTTTGCCTTAGATATTGATTATTTGTTATTCCCTCTCAAAACGGGAACAGACAGCGCACGTAATGATGCCCCTTTATTAATTGCCATGTTTTGTTTTGGGAACCGTAACAAAATAGCTCTATCTCCATATTGAAGGGGGAGAGAAACAAAGAGGAGAATGAATTTTATCATTTCTGCCATATGTTAATCGGATGGGGATGTATGCTTGATGCAAGTACGTAACCCCGAGTGTTAGCTCTGGCAGATTTTTACAGCTTGTGCAATGACATAAATTAGTACCACCCATTGGTAGCCAGAATCATGCCACTTACCCAAATATTACATTCTCTGAAATGCAAAATTTGAAAACCGTAGGATCCCATAGGATCAACATCAAATCTATCGCGCTTGCTCTCACTCTCCTGGTCTAGTGTTCTTGTAATTTGCATAGTATTTCCATTCGTATAATCACAGTTGATGATAGAACACATGTTACCATTTCATTGTTTTTTATCTGTTCTTCTTGCGATATTTGTGATTTGTCGAGTCGCTAAAATGCTCGCGAGGCGTCTGCTCCGGCGGTTGCCATCTTGAATTGGCCTTACATGTACGTGACAGGTTACGTGCTATTTTTGATACATTTTTCGGAGGGCTTCAATCAACAGTCCGCAACCGGTCTTTATTTTGCAAATATGCTCGCGGGTCGGCTGCTCCAATAGTAGCCGTCTTGAATCGGGCATACGGGGTTTCGGAGTCGGCTTTCCCACTCCTGCTAATGGTTCCGACTGTGTTGCAGCTTTTGAAAAGCTTTTAATCGACAGTCTTTGACAGCACTGTAATCTGCCAAATGCCATCAGGGGTTCTGAGCCATTGGCAGCTATCTTGAATTGGTCATGTGCGGCAGGTTTCCATCACCCTTGCTGAAAGTGCCATTTCTGGCATAGCGTTCTAGAGGTTTTCATCAACAGTGCCGTACCTAGCCTGGCTTCACCAACTTCCTCGACATCTGCCTTCGTCTTCCACGTGTTCCTCCATCTTTTTCTACATGTTCCTCCACCATCTTCAGCATTTTTGTGTATCATGAACTGCCTTTTAACCCTCAGCAGTACTGATACCGAGCTTTTTCTCCCATGTTCTTCAACCTCCATCTTCATCTGAAGTAGATGTTATTTGTGGTATATCATTCCAGAGGTTTACATCAACAGCCTGTTTCACCATCTACCTTCATCTTCAACATGTTCTTCCCATCTTCCTCATCCTATTCCTCCATTTGCCATCTATATTCTTGCCCCAAACATCTTCAGCGGCATTTTTGTGCTAAATCCACCCTTGCGGAAGGTACTAGTTGTGGGCTTTCATCATAAGTCCTATACCAATCCTGTTGCACCATCTGCCTCCATCTTCAACATGTTCACCTATCTTCTACATGTTCTTCCCATCTTCCTCATCCTATTCCTATATTTGCCATCTACATTTTTGTCCCGATCATCTTCAGCGGCATTTTTTTTGCTAAACCCACCCTTGCGGAAGGTACTAGCTTTGTGGGCTTTCACCATCAGTCCTGCACCTAGCCTGTTTCATTCACCATCTACCTCCATCCCTTTTTTCACATGTTCCTCCCATCTTCCTCCATTTCCCATCTACATTCTTGCCCCGATCATCTTCAGCGGCATTTTCGTGCTAAACCCGCTCTCGGACAAGGTACCGGTTGCGGGGTACATCTTTCGAAATTCTTTCACCTACAGCCTGTTTAACCACCATTCATTCCTCCGTCCAGTCTTTTCCTCGACATCAACCTTCATCTTCAACACGTTCTCCTCTCCCAATCTTCCTCGTCATCCCATTTCTCCATCTTCCGTTCCACATTTTTCTCCTCCCCGATCATCTCCATCAGCATTTTTTTTTCATTTCTTTTCTTTTTGTTTTATGTCGCAATTTTTTTGTTTTTCTGCATCTTCCAACACGATCTTCTGGAGATGGTTGTGCCTCGGAAGCTCCCATGGTGCCACGGGCTGCCGCCGCGGCAACACCGTACGGCGTGCCGCCTCGATGTAGGCGGGCTCCAAAAGGGCCCTGGTCACGTGGTTGGCGGATGGAGATGCAGGCTGGCTCGTTAATCCATAAATTATTGATGCCACTGGCGTTGGTTAAGTGCGCAGTGCGCGCGTTGGCAGCAAGTCCTCGCCTTTTTTCTCTCTTTCTCTCCATCTCTCCCGCCCCCCCACACCCATCCACCCTCCTCACGCCCCCCCCTCTTCCGACCTCCTCAGCCTCTCTTGTGCCGCTGTTTGCCGCTGCTGTTGCTGCTGCTGCTGCTCCTCTCGCTCTTACTGCTGCTGTTGTAATCTAACGTCACTCGAGGTCTCGGTGAGCCAGCCGAACGACGGTCCCTCTGTTGTGCGCCGCCGTGTTTTGACTCCGCACACTTGACTCCGCCAAAGTCCCCGTGTCATCATCCGACTCTCTCTTGTCCTCCTTCTTGTGATATTCGGCAGCAGGCAGAAAGTGGATTTTTTTTGTCGCCCCTCTTCTTCATCTTCATCGTCTCCTCTTTGGCCGGATTTGCTTCAGCTCCTTCCTCTCTCTCTCTCTCACTCTCATCTCCTCCAAAAAAAAAAGGGATTTCCCGAAACTCCGGGAGGACCTTCCCCAAAGTGCGATTTTCTGTCCTCCGGAAGAAGAAGCCAGTGGCCAGTAGCCCGATTGAATGATCGGAAGCGAAAGGGGGGGCGCAGTTGTCGAGGGGGCTTTGTTCACCACCGTACTGCACCAGTCGGAAAGGAGTGTAGCCGTAGGCATGATGACCACCTCGTTACTCATCCCTACCAACCCACCCAAAACGGACAACCATGCCAAGAACATGGTCAATAGTCAAGGTAGGCACATATACCAATTGCGTTTTTTGTACCTCCAAGGTCTCAGGGTGGGACAATATATGGAATTTGGATATATCTTGACTTTTAGCATTTATAGAAGGCCCTATTTTTGTTTTTATGGATTTTGTATGCTGGGAAATTTTAATTTTGTCTGAATTTTTGATGCTGGACTGAACTAAACTTTATGGTCAGGTTGTTCATGTACTGGTCAATATTTCGAAGATATCTGGACTTATTATATGACTTGTGTTATTTATAATTTCTCAGCTACTGGCAGTACTGTAATTTTTAGAATTTTTTATACTGGACTTGTTATGATTTATAGTAGGACCTCTGTTGGTATTTTTCGAATTTGGTGTACTGGGAAATTATAATTTGTCAGAATTTTTGATACTGGATTGAACTATACTTTATGGACAAATTGTTCATGTACTGGTCAATATTTCGAATCTGGATATCTGGACTTATTATAATTTATAGAAGGACCTTATTGACTTATTGGAAGCCATATTGGTATTTTTCTGAATTTTGTATGCTGGGAAATTAAAATTTGTCGGAATTTTTGATACTGAATTGAACTATACTTGTATATAGTCAGGGTGTCCATGTCCTGGACAATATTTCGAATCTGAATATCTGGACTTATTATGACTTGTGTTGTTTATAATTTCTCTGCTTCTGGCAGACTGTGGCAGTACATTAATTTTTAAGAATTATACTTGACTGAACTATATATCTTGACTCGTTATGATTTATAGTAGGTCCTCTATTGGTATTTTTCGGAGTTTTATGTGCTGGGAAATTTTAATTTGTCTGAATTTTTGATACTGGACTTAACTATACTTTATGGTGAGGTTTTTCATGTACTGGTCAATATATCGAAGCTGGATATCTGGACTTTGTCTGTTTTATAGTAGGCCCTATCTGTATTTTTCTGAATTTTGTATACTGGACAATATATCGAAGCTGGACATCTGGACTTATACCGACTTGTGTTATTTTTTACACAAGTATTCTTACTTGTAAGATACTTTAAAGTCAGATTGTTGTTGTACTGGACAATATATCGAAGTTGGATTTTTACATATATTCTGAATAATTGTACATACTGTATTATTCTTAATTTTTGATGATGTATTCAGCGATGCTTTATTAGAGTCTGATTATTAAAACACTGGCAAGTATATTGAAGTTGGATTTTTGTTCGTATTCTGACAATCTCTAGTACTGATTTGAACAATATTTCGAACAAAAAAGTAATTTTTGTAATAGCTGGGTTTAAGGTTAAAGTATCTGTGTCCATCATTTGACCATACCTGCAATTTAAATAGGTATCAGGTAACAGATGCGTTTAAAAATACCGGCACATTGTATGCTTTTAGAGAGCTTATCCATTTACGCAGGATGCATTTAGACAGGTTGTACAGAGGTTTTAAGACATGAGTACAGTAGTACCTGGCTAAATGCATACTCTTGGGACTGGTGAAAATGTTTTTAGACAGGTTCAAAATCGGCACGTTATATGCCTTTAGAGAGGTTGTTTATTTACTCAGGATGCATTTAGACAGGTTGTACAGATTTTTTAAGACATGAGTACAGTAGTACCTGGCTAAATGCATACTCTTGGGACTGGTGAAAATGTTTTTAGACAGGTTCATTTATGCAAGGGTTACCCAGTCGTAATCGGCACGTTATATGCCTTTAGAGAGGTTATTTATTTACTCAGGATGCATTTAGACAGGTTCTACACTAGAACCTGTCTAAAAGCAAACGCTTGGGACGAGTGAAAATATGATTTTAGACAGGTTATGCTTATAGCTTTTACACAGGTTCATTTAAACACGCTGGTCTCGAGTCGTGACCGGCACATTGTATGCTTTTAAAGAGGTTATTCATTTACACATGATGCATTTAGACAGGTTCTACAGTAGAACCTGTCTGAAAGCATACGTTTGGGACCGGTGAAAAATATGCTTTAAGACAGGTTGATTTATACGCTCGAGTCTCAAGTCGGGACCGGCACATTTTATGCTTTTAGAGAGGTTATTCATCTACGCAGGATGCATTTACACAGGTTCACCCGTATTTTAAATATGTATTTAATGACGTCATTATTACGTAGCATCACGAAAATGTTGTGTCGTGCTTGGACGTAATTGGTGTAAAATCCCCCTCACCCCCAATGGCGTAAAATTGTAGGATCGATTAAAGGGGTTTTCCCTCTGTTTTTTGTATCCCCCTCCTGTACTCTTCTAAGCCT
The DNA here is from genome assembly GCA_034698625.1 of Julus scanicus. Taxonomy (NCBI): domain Eukaryota; kingdom Metazoa; phylum Arthropoda; class Diplopoda; order Julida; family Julidae; genus Julus; species Julus scanicus. The sequence continues at coordinate 10,018 of JAQGBW010002899.1, forward strand.
AACGCTATGGGGTTTGACGTGTGCCTCACGCATATCACAATGCTCACAGAATCCATTGTTCTCGACTATCCATTGTGATGCTTCTCGGGGATTGCACGATGTTGCGGGGGAATTGATCCAGGTTTTTCACCGACTCAAATTGTTACAAAACTGCAAACGTCGGCGTTGCATTTTAACATGTCTCCTTCAAATGTCACTCCCCTACCTCATTTTCACCCAAATTTCGAGGCTTTTTCGCACTCACTTCCAAAATGCCTTTTTTTCATTTTTTTACTTTATACAACTTGTAATGAAATCCATAATTTTATAAGTACTACTCTAGCGTTTTTTTAGACGTTTTTCATATCATAATAAACCAGTGTCTTTCTTCTACTTTTCTCTCTACCTTACCTGTCAAATTTCAATCAAAACCATAAATCATTATTGATATATAAAGAAATTGATATTGCTGCGTGATAAGTTTTTTTTTGCTGATACTGTAGATGGTCTCTGAGGCTTTTTCAGATGGTCCTCACTACCTTTTTTTATGCAGTACGAAAATTTATAATTAATACCAAGTTTTTTTTTTAAAAATATTCACAAAAACAATGTTGGATAAATTTATATGGCACATGTATTGATATATTGTGTATGTTATACATATTTTGTCATTAAATTAATCATATATTGGAATATTTAAAATTAATTTTGTTTTTTATGTGCCATATTCATAATTAATACAAAAATTTGGTGTAGTATCTAGATTCCTGTTTGGGCAATTATATTTCAGACATATATGGAACCCAATTTCGTTGATTTTTTTGATGTATTTTTAGTAAAATCAATTAATGTGGAAATATAAACCATTTGTGTATATGTGAAATGCGATATATGGACTCATATCTGATATTTTCTCCTGAAATAATCATATATTGGAATATTTAAAATTAATTTTGTGTTAAATGTGCCATAGTCATAATTAATACCAAAATTTTGTGTAATATCTAAATTAATGATTGGGCAATTATATTTCAGACAAATATGGAACCCAATTTCGTTGATTTTTTAATATTTATTTTTAATAAAATCAATTATCGTGGAAATGTAAACCATTTGTAGTTAAATTCAGAGATTTAAAAAAAATATATATATATATATTGGCAATCCAACTTAAACAATTTTATTTTATTGGGTTACTTATGAAAAATGTGAAATTTTAATTAATAATGTTTAATTTCCAACCTTGAATATAATTTATAAAGTAAGAAAATGTGCAGCAGAACCTCGGTTTATGAACTTAATCCGTTCCTTGACCCTGTTCGTGAACCGAAAAGTTCGTGATCCGAATTAATTTTTTTAAACATGTTTAGTTAAAAAAAAAACCAAAAAAAATAAACTTTGGGCACCAAGATTAATTAAAAATTATATTTCAGAGACCTAATAAAGGCAACAACTCTATTTGTACATAACTTTTGGATTGGTTGATTAACCACCAATCAAACTAATCATCCCGAAAAAATGAAATTTGCTTTTCCTAAAAGTAAATTAATTGAAAAGTGATTTGTTCGTCGAAAGAGACGTTCGTAAACCGAGGTTCCACTGTGTATGTGTTTGAAGTGCTAGTTTGTTTTTCTGATGTTTGTGGAAAACTTTTTTTTAAAAAATGTGAAAAATAATAATATGATTTTTCTGAATCTGAAAGGGAGAAATGTAATATATAATTTGTGTGTGTTTGATATGTGATGAGCTCATTCACAGCAGCTGCCAATGCATTTTTTTTGTGTTTTGTTTCGCAAAACGATTTTTTAAATTGAATCGATTGATTTATGATAAATATCCAGTATAATTTGTTTTGGACACGTTGCAGCTGTCTGTCCCATATGTTGCTACAGGAAGTCGTTTCGGAAGACTTTGAACATTTTCCTATTGAGTTCCGGGTATGAAAACCCACGATTAATAAATTATGTAGGAAACATTTTCTTAGAAATGCTAATTGGATTTCCAGTATTATTTTAATTGCATCGACGTGACTTTTGAGTGATTTATAATAATATGAATCTACATTACTATATACAGGGAGTGTTGAATTGCTCGCAAATGGCCCTAACTCGTTTGAATTGTAACATTTTAAACATTTACGATGACATGGGAATGACATGTTCGTTTATCCGGGATTTTTTAGTAAGGCTTCTGCTTGGAAAGGGTGTGGGTAAAAGGGCAAACTTTATTATTAGATTAACACTTTTGAAATTTCTGAAAATAACTCGTTTAGTCTTCACTTTTATTAATTGTCATATTTTGAAAATTAGATATTTATTAATTGATAGCTAGGTGAAATAATTGGGACGATAAAACATTGAGAATTACATGTTCGTTTATCCGCGAATTTCTGTAAAAACTATTGGTAAGAAAAGGGTGAAGTGAGGGGGATTTTTGGATAATACAATAAAAGTTAAAAAATTTCATGGAAATGGTCCTTATTTTCATTCCATCATTACCATTTTAAAAATATGGGAAAAACATGTTCTATTATCCGTGATTTTCTGTAAAACCTTTGGTAGGAAAACGGTGTAGTTAAGGGGGAGGGAACCTTGGATATTATACCCAAAATTGCAAAAGTTCCATGGAAATGGTCCTTATATAACACACTCTTATAGATTGATGTCATGTTGAAATCATGGCAATTACATGTTCGTTTATCCGTTATTTTCTGTAAAAACCTTTGGTAAGAAAAAGGTGAAGTTGAGGCGATCCTTGGATAATACAATAAAAGTTACAAAATTTCATCGAAATGGTCCTTATTTTTATTCCATTGGTACCATTTTGAAACAGTGGTAAAAACATGTTCGCCTATCCGTGATTTTCTGTAGAACTTTGGTAATAAAAGATGGGTGTATTTAAGGAGGAACCTTGAATAATACAATAAAAGTTACAAGTTTTCATGAAAATTTGTCATGTGAATGGTCCATGTTCGATTATCCGTGATTTTCTGGAAAACTTTGTTAGGAAAAAGGTGTAGTGGAGGGGCAACTTTAAAAAATACACTAAGTTTTGATGGAAATGGTTTTTCTGTAATTGCCTCGTCTAAAATGAGGTGTTCTTTGGTGAAATCCAGCGCCATCTATTAAGAGATGGCATTTTTACTGATGTCACTGTGTTTTTCTCCATATTTCGTTAAAGCCTTCATCAATGATAAGTTGTCAAAGCGTTCACGTAGACAGGTGTCATGTTTCTTATGAAAAGAAGAGCAAAAGACGATAGTGGATAAGAGTATGATAAAATGTTGGACACGTTTCCTATATCTGAGATTACATTTAAGAAACATCTCGCTTTTCTGCTTTCATGGTCAGAAATATTGCTTCCACTTTGATGTTTTAAGTGATGGCTTACGTTATAGGCAATGTTTCTACAATATGTCTCTGCTATTTATTTACCACCCTCAAAATATTATACCCTCCCAACACCCCCTTCTTTGTTTCACTCACAAATGACATAATGCATCCATTTGCACTTTTTTTTTTGGATGGAAAAATTCATAATGGATTCTTTCAAAGATATATATAGATCGACTAAAGATGGATTTTGGAAATATTTTGAAGGAACATTATTATTTTTATGGTTTGTAACTGTGGTATTTTTTTTTTGGTGGAATAGTCTGGTTTCAAATTATATTTCCGAATTTCCAGGTATTCAACTGGTGTACAGTCACAATTTTAGGCCTATTTTAGTGTGTCCTGAACTGAACATGGTTGAATAATTTAATCTCATTACTTAGATAAAAATGCATAATTTAGTTGATGAAATTTCAAAGGAAATGGCCGTAAAGTAGCGCCATCTGTTGCATGAAAATGCGATGCAGGTTTTATGGACTAGATCATATAAAAATGTGTGATCCATGGACATCTTTCTTGTTAGGGCTGTTTGAGGTCATAGATGATATCGATAAAACTTATAATTATATCAAAAAATATAATAAGGAAAAATAAACAATAATTTTTAGTAGATTTAACCAATTTCATTGAAATGTGCTATTCATTTTGGCACATCCTGTATGGTCTTCACAATTGGTAAGACCATTGTGAAAATGTCAAGTTGAAGGCCCATACCCAGTTTAGGGGCCTCTAAATTCCGTCTAAAATAATATTTTGGACTATATTTATTTTAATAAAATAGTTTATTAGGGTTTCCGTTGGTGCTAGCTCTGTTTTGGTGTCCGGTAGCCTTGTTATTGGGGAAAGTCTGGGAATGTGCGTGAATTATGCTTAAAATTCATGTTAAACATGATATAAAAATTATACAAAACCAATTTTTCAGACTTGAAAAAATTTTAGGCTTCGAAATAATAGTGCAGTAATTGGTAATGGGATATAGGGCCTTAAAAATTCACGCTGTGAGCCTTGAAAACCTTGAATTTTGGCCAGAACTTGTAGTGGTCGATATATGTGCACTTCATGATCCTTGAAAACCTGGAATTTTGGTCTGAAAATGTAGTGGTCCATATATGGGCAAGGTTTATCCTTGAAAACCTTGAATTTCGGTCAGAAGATGTAGTGAACAAGGTAAGAGCCTTGAAAAAAATTGAAATATGGTCAGAAATTGTAGTGGTCCACACATGGACACAGTGAGAGCCTTGAAAACCTTGAATTTTGGTCAGAAATTGTAGTTGTCTATATATGGGCACTTCATGAACCTTGAAAACCTTGAATTTTGGCCAGAAATTGTAATTGTCTATATATGTGCACTTCATGAACCTTGAAAACCTTGAATTTTGGCCAGAAATTGTAGTTGTCTATCTATTTGCACTTCATGAGCCTTGAAAACCTTGAATTTTAGTCAGCAAATGTAGTGGTCCATATATGGGCACTTCCACCCTGCGCCACCTAGTAGTCGACTACAACAATCAAGTTATAAAAGTAAACGCTTTGAAAACCTCAATTTTAACTCTTTTTTTTCTAAATTGGCTCGTATTTGCTCGAATGCATTGAAACTTGTTTTTGAAATGTTTTCTATAAGTTGCATGTCGATCGAATTTTTCGTCGGTATGCATTTTTCACCAAAAAGACCTTTTAAAGCTTTACTACTTTTGTGTATTTGTGACGCAATTAGCCAGCGGCTGAATGTGATATTGAAATGCCAACTTAATCTAGCTTCGGCTACGGAAAATGATGAATTCACGTTTAATGCGATTATAACCCAAGTTTCTCGGATATGTATTATAAAGAAAAGTCGGTGTATTGAATTAACTCCGTGAATGCAATTGCTGTTTATACCAGTGTATATAAAGAGAGAGAGAGAGAGCGCCATTGATTGATCTTATTGACATAAATAGCAGCTATTACCAAAAGCTTTTTTTTATATAAAGTCTTGCCAGCTTAAAGTTCATGCATGAGAGAGAGGGGCTTATAATCCTAATATCATCGATCCCTTATTTTGAAATTTTTGTCTTTTTTATGCATCCAAAAACACTCTTGTGTTCATGCGTATTTCTACTATTTGTAAGTTTTATATTTGCACTGGAATTTTTCTTTTTGAACGCTTACAGTCATTAATATTTGGCTTTCCTTTTCTTTTGCATGTTTTTTTTTTCTTTTTCTACAACTCCATCATTAATTCTCATATTAACTTCTTCTTCTTCTTCTTCGCTCTATGCCAACAAATGAATATAAATGCGAAAGAAGCACATATTTTGCCAGTCTATTGATTTCGATCAAAATACTGTCGTATTTTATACTACGTGATTTTGATAGAAATCTGTCTCGTTGTTGCGAAGCCGGTGTACTAATGGAGACTGTTTGTGCGTAGTGATTTTTGGAGGTCTCCGGACGTTCAAAAATTGTTGAGTCGAATTCAGTTTAGAATTAGCGAACTGTTTTTTTTTTAAAAAAAAGAAAGAAAGGAATACATTAATGTAATTTAAAAGTTTATGCAACAAACGAATGCTTTAAAAAAATAAAAGGCAAAAAAGTCGGTAAGTCATCATGAATTCTCAATGCCGTGCATTTTAACTGTGTTACAAATTGTTAACTTAAGACGAGTCTCCACCAAGACGTACATACTCGAATTAAAACAACTCAAACCTTGTACGTACATACATTAAAGTGTCTCCACCCAAAAATGGGGGAAAACGTGTGAAAATGTATGCGTGGTGACACGTTGGGGATTGTTGTTTCAATTGAGCCAACGTCCTTTTTTAGTCCAAAAGACGTCATGTTTTGGTCCAAAAGTCGTCATTAGTAGGTTCAAAAGACGTCATGTTTTATGCCAAAAGACGTCATTTTTTGGTCCAAAAGACGACTTCCTGAAGACGTCTTTTGGGAGATGTGTTTTCACGTCATTTTTTGGACATTTTTAGGTCAAAAATGACGTTTTTTGGACCATCAAAAATGACGTCTAAATGTACGTACATACACGATTATACATACAAAATGGCGGCTGAAATGACCCCGGAAAGCAAAACAGTGCTCCTGTAGCTAGTTGTTGGACATCATGTCTTTTTTTACCAAAAAGTTTGGTGAAACTTGGTTGCAGAAATCTGGTGGGCGGGTTTCCACATATCACAAACATAGTTGCGAAACAATGTTTCAGTTTCGTGAAACATTCAGTGTGTACTAGGCATTAAACAAGGAACATGAACATATTGTTGAAGGCTTGGGTGTCTCGGATCCACCAAAAGTTGATGTAAAAAATGAACAAATGTGTCCAGTTTATGGCGCTTTTACCAAGTCATGTCCTCATTTGAGTACATGGCTGAGCATGCGCAGTAAAGTGCCAACATTTTTTACTTTGATCCGGACTGCCTCCTTAGCGATCGGCGAAATGTTGCCAAAACCATGTTTCTGGCAACAAAAAAACGTCGTAAGTTTGCTCAAACATCACGCTAGGCGATCTTGTATTCATTATTTGTTTCTGCAAACCATGTTACCTTATCCTGATTTTTGTATGCAATATATTCAAAATTATCACAAAGTTCTAACTCTATTACGTGGTTTTTGATCAAAATTATTTGGTAACTTGACAATGAATTTTTCATTTTTTTTTTGTGGAAATTGACTTAAGAGGTAGATTTTTATTTGATATTGTGACAATGTTCTTTACCACTGTAATTCGGTATGAAATCTAAGTGAAGCTTTTATTCAGTGTAATTCGATACAATTTTTAACGTGATTATAAAGTGTTTTCTAACAAGCGTATAGGCCTATTAGGGCAAACAAGGAAAATGCCAAAGAGTTTCATTGTGAGGACCTGTTTTTATAATTAGTTTGACTTACAGGATTTGGAAGTGCATCGATTTTTTTAATGACAACAGTTCCATCACTTTTCCCTTTTTCTCCTTATTCCCACCCCCTTTTCTCTTCTTGTTAAATTTAATTGGAAGATGGCGCAACGGAGATATTGATCCATATTTTAATTTCACATATGGCATTGTGTGTATAAAGAGGATGGGCTGTTTCAAATCCTTCTACCTTAACATGACTTGGATATGAAACTGAAAGAGGAGGAATCCTTAAAACCTTTTTGTTGTTGTTTCAAATTTTAGCTAATGAATCTCAATAAACAGGATGAGACTCATTAAACATATTGTAACTTTACACTTTCACGTGCGTATTATGTGATATTGAAATTTGTACGATGTGTATTTTGATTAACAGTTTGCGATGTCTGGGGTTTATACAATTTTTCTGGCCCGTTACTCGTGATTAATTTACACGTTTGTAGCAATTTTTTTTGTCATAAGTTTGTATTTTTAATTCCTTAAAATGTCTAATACACCCATACCTCGCTTTACGGCCTAGATACGTTCTGGAAAAGTGGGCCGTAAAGCGAAAAAGTCGTGTAACGATTCAATTATTTCTACATTGTGATTTTAATTTTTTTTCTTAAAAGAAGAGAAACCCATACATCATTTTATTGCTAGCCAAATCCGACATTGTTTGTGCAAAATGTAGTTTATAACATTTTTTGGCAATTTTCTTTAATTACCGCATTTTTTTTTGCTGTTATAATGAAGCATTGTGGGCCGTAAATCGAAAAAGTGATATAATTAAAAA
>JAQGBW010002900.1:0-18039 GCA_034698625.1 Julus scanicus
ATTTTTGAAACTGTTTCCGGAGAAAGGTGCTAACTTTGAACACAAATTGAAATAGGGAATTTTTTTGTATCCTATTTTTAAGTACACATGTACAAATTTTCAATAAATTGCATTAACAAATAACCATTTTATGATTTTTATAAAGTTGGCTTACTTTTTATTGGCCCACCCTGTGTAAATGCCATGATATGTATCATACAGTACAGTATGGTAATGGGGTGATCCATAAATTATGTCACACTTTTTTGCCTCTTTTAAAACACCCCCTACCCCTTAGTCACAATTCCTCCATACCTTAGACAGAATTGTACCAAAAAAAACCCCACCCACCCACCCCCTAGGTGTGACATAATTTTTGAATGGCCCCATTGATTGAAATTCTCCTTATATGTAAAATAACATTAGTTATAATCTTATTTGGCCATAACAGTATGCGCATGCACTCTGATGTAAGGTCATATATATATATATGTGTAATCATATCTGGATTTGTCCCTATATTTATAAGGAGTATACAATATATACAGAGTGTATACAAGTACATGACATGTATATATTCCAGAAAATGGAGTCATTGGATATTCGACCATCAGCTTGTTAGGACCAAATGAGCAAGAACAACATAATACATAGATATAAACTCCTAAAGCTTAGGTTAATGGGGCTATAATAATATCACATTTATGTACTCCTATGTTTTAGCTTAGTCTGGAATCAGTTGTACATCCATAACTGCAGGGGATTAGTTTCAAGACCTAGGCCTTTTCGCCCCAAGGATATTGGAAACTGGATAACATCAAACCACATCTAATACTCGTTTTTAACATAATGTATACAGTACATACTTATGATATTGTTTAATTTACTTATTAACTATTAATAAACTGAAATAATTAAAGCACTACAATATTATACTGTACATACAATAATTCACTGTACATTTACAATAATGACATGTACGTACAATAATGTACTGCACTATTTCCTAAATCAATTAGCATTACCCTCAAACTGCAAAACCATATCAACCATGGACACTGCCAATATTCAACACAATAACACGTGATGAGGAAGACAACAGGAAACACTCGTGTTATGAATTCCAAACATTTCCCTTACAATAAGAACCTAACTAGGACTACAAATGTGGCCCAAACTACCCTACTCGAAAAAACTGCCTGCATGTACAAGAAATTATCATTCAAGCCAGAATTAATCCATATCACATCATGATCAAGACAAAATTCGGCAAATTTAAAATTTCAAGCCACCCAGGAATGGCACCCGTGTATTGTGCTAACGTTTGCAAAGTGATTGGAAACATTTAATCATACGTTGCTCAACTATAGAGGTACCATTAAATACACCAATTAGAAATCAAACGATCCAATATAACAAATAATGATGCCATAAGCAATAAAGGCAGTAGCATTGTTTTGATGTTGCACGAATTAATGAAACCATTCATTTAAACACTTTCAATAATCGCCAATATTTATGCAAGTTCATGGCATTGTAAAATTTCGGAAATTTTACAATGCACACAATAGGACAATTTTTTATTTTTTTTATTTTTTCATTATCACTTTAGGGAAGTTTATTCATTTTTGCACGAGTCCCAAGTTGGGACCAGCACATTTTTTTGCTTTTAGAGAGGTTTTCCATTTACACAGGATGCATTTAGACAGGTTATACTGTACTCAATTACTGTTCCGCACTGTTATCCTGCACCTGAAGAGGGCTATGCACCGAAACGTTGTCGTGGGAAATTAAAAATAAACTGGGTTGAGAAACTTAAGCTAAGTATCCACCAAAAGAAACATAAACAAAAAAACACTAAAACAATGTTTTCAGCATGTTTTTCCAAACATGTGTTGCAAATTGTGTCAAAAAATACAAAAAAAAAACAACACTAGTGCACGCATCTATGACACATTTCGAGAAACAAGGCGGAGCATGGCATAGTTCAATGGTCTACGTCATCAACTACGTCACGAAACATTTGAGAAACATTTTTTCCTTTGATCCGGACCGCCTCTCGAGCGATATATCGCTACGAAACATCAAGAAACATCGAAATGTGGGAAAAAAACGAAGGTTTTCCACACATGTTCGCAAACACTTCTGGACACATCAATGTTTGTTGTGTATGTTTTGTTTCTCTAATGTTTCTTTTGGTCGATACGCACCTTTATTCGCCTGAATTATTATAAACCCCAACCACGTGATGATGAACCCTATTAATGTTAATGTGTTTAATGTCCTATAACTGCGGGCAACTAAACACGTGGTTGATAAAGCAGCTGATAAGTAGGGGGATTAGAGTAATTTGATTTTGAGAAAGATTTTTATTGCCACACATTCACAACAGAAGTGTTTTTAAATTTCAATCGCCATTTGCCTCGTGTTTAATCTACACCAGCATTACTTAGGCTGACCACTCAGACATTAAGTCGATTTGAAATCGCCAATTGGGGCGCAAAACCGGTGTTTATGGTGGGTCATTAAGCTTAACACCCGACAGAAGAAGCGCTTTAAAAGATAAAATGGGGTTTTATTTTCTGCTAAAAAAACTGTGTCGCATTGCAGTTTGTCAGGTCGTTGGTGTGAAAAGTCGAGCAAATGCGGGGTGTTTAAGGAAAAGGAGGGTATCGTCAGGGATTGTTAATCGGGCGGGATAATGTCTTTACAATCAAATTTATTTCGAGATCAGCGCTCTACTACACCAAAAAACACGTAATAAAAATGGCAGTTTCAAGTCGCGTTTAATGAAATTGCGCGAGAAGGTCCACGCTTTAGTTTGACCCATAAAAATTTGTTACCGTCTCATCTTCTCCTAGAAAATCGTTTAATTTCGATTGCCGGTCTTTTTTTTTATCGAAAATGCTCGAAAGCACATGTTGGTGTTTTTGATCTCAAAGTTTTTCTACTGAAATCTACAGACAATTTTTGATGTGATTTTTTTAAATATGAAAGCAGTACATGAATAAGATATTTCTAATGCTTAGTACACACTGCACGTTTCCCCACATGGAACAGAAATGTATTTACAATGATTTGCAATGCATTTAAAATACATATAGATTGAGACACCAAAAATGTATTTAAAAATGCATTTTAAAATGTATTTCAAAATACATTCAAAATACATTTTGAAATACATTTCCGTGTCTCAATCTATATGCATTTTTGAAATGCATTTCTTTATCCATGTGAGTCATGAAACTGAAATAAAGTTTAAAATTCATCAAAATACACTTAATTAATTGCAAAAAAATCGACTCACCTGCATGAATCAAGTAAAAATGTGTTTTTCTCAGCAACCAATTCTTCGATTTAAAATTGGAAAAATGATTTTTGTGAACAATTTATTCCTGTTTATAATTCGCCTAATTTTCATAAAATTCCTGATGCATCCTCGAGGCGAAAAATGTTGAACTTAAAACAACCCAAATTTTCATTATTTATGCCGTATGCATCGTTGTACCCCTGTGGCTGTAAGTGTTTCTGAATGCAATTTGATTATCAGAGCTTAATAAACACATATTCAGACATAGTGTTAATTAATGGTTTCTCGATGAAATGCCACCGGAAGTAGCTGCACGAGTTGCAGGCTATTCTCCAGAGAAATTAAGCAATCTTTTTTACACTAGACGAATTATAAACAGGAATAAATTGTCTACAAAACACATTTTTCCTATTTTAAATTGGACATTTGGTTGCTGAGAAAAGCACATTTTTACTTGAATCATGCATGTGAGTCGATTTTTTTGCACTCAAGTGTATATTGTTGAAACGTTGTTTCATTAACATATTTCTGTAAGGATGTTTGTCCAAATGCAATTGTCCACACAGAATCTGTTTGCTGGTCAAAGTTTGCTCCACGCACTTAATTGCAGACGACGCTTATTCTAGGGTAAACAACAAAAAACGATATTTGACTCTTAGCACTTGGAGTATAAATACCTTGGTAGGAGCGCCATAACCATGAAACAATGTTTCATTGATTTCATTTCATCTTAACCGCCTCTTGAGCGATCACCAAAAGTTTTCTAAAACTTGGTTGCAGAAATCTGGTGAGCATCCACATATCGCAAACATATTTTCGAAACCCTATTTCTGTTTCGTGTTTCCTATAGTGTATACTAAGCATAATACTATTGTCCCGTTACAAAACTGCAACGCCATCTATATGATGACTTCTGTACAACACGAAATGTATCATATTTACCAATTAAATAATTAATTCGATTCAATTTTGGTACTATACAGTCAACAAGATATCATATGATAGGGGAATAAACCAAGTTTTGCTCATGATTTTATAAGCAATAACTGAATCAAATATTGCTAATATTGTAAAACAGTAATCCAACATGACCGCCTGCGCACTGGATATTTCAGGATGAGCAAGAAATTTGCTTTAAAATATTTTCATATCTGCAATATTTTCTCTGAAATGTCTGGAAAACAAAATGTTAGGTTTGATATCGATCAGTTCTATATTTATATGTTCAATATGCATATAATAAACATTTTATTCTGTCGCCAAAACAAACAAAACCCAAAAAGCATTCATATTCTTATAATTTTCTTTGTTACGTCAACAACGAATTTTATGTTTTTAAAAAATAGGGATGCTTAAACAAATATCTGCATTTTTAAAATATAAATGGACAAGTTTGAGAAATGAAATTTTTTTGTCGTGACATCCCTGGTGTCCTTGGCATCTTTGGTAGCTCACGCCCCCTGGCAGAGGAATTTGGCCAAATAATTTATGAAAGTGTGCGATATTGTGCATGCAACGAGTTTGTTTTTCATCAAGATTTTTTTTCTGAAAAAGCTACGAGTATATGCGACCCCAAAATAGACAAGCTGGAGGCACTTAAAAATAATCTAATAAAATATACCTGCAGAGAGCAAAACCTGCACTACCTCATGTCAGTTGATGTGAGGAAACTGGCCTTTAAGAAGGTGAGCATGTCTACCTTTTTCCACAGCCTTGGTGGGCACGATGTCTGCACAAAATTGGGAAATTGATTTTTTTTTTGCTTTTGAGTATGTATATTTCATGAAATCTATAGGTTGCAATCAGTTACACAATGTTGCAAATAAATTATTTATGATTTTATACCGAGAGTCCGGAAGAAATGTTTGTTTCAATATATGACTCGTACAAGTACCAAACTTGGCTACTTACCTATGTAGCTCAACCAGTATTGGAATGACAGAGTGAATGATGGCAACATTGAAAGAAACTGGTTAATAATTTGAGAACGTCAATATTGATATCGCGTTCTACTTTTTCGTCTTTGTTTAATGTTATGTTACATTTAGTCAATCATCAGACTAGTGCATGCACTTGGGATCATACATGTATATTTAATTTATTTAACTCAGTACCCTACAGTCAGCAAACAAATGCCATATGGTATAGGTCAGAAACCATTTCAGGAGATTGCTCCTACGTCATTAGCGACTAATGCTGCGTTTCAGTGCCCAAGTTCTTTCCTTTAAATTACGTCATTAAGTTACACTTCCAGTCGGTTCAATCGTTCCCCAAGTGCAACTAATTAAAGACGATAGTGTTGCGATTCCGATATTGCGATTGGCCAGATGTTATTTTTATTGAGCACTACACGCCTTCCCTTGCGATCATGACACGATCAAAGTGTGTACTCCTCAATACAAAATAACATCCCACCGAACCGCAAAAATAGAATGAGAATGCTATCCAGTTGCTTGTCAGCCACCGTGAGCCAAAAAAAACGATGCCAAAATATAATTCATAGTAACTTAATTAAAAATACAATAATTTTAATGGCATTTTCCAGTTGTGTACTTTTGTTGCTAATCTTTCAAATTTCATTCATGTAGGTGGTGCTGCACGTTAGCATAATTTTTATTTCACTGATTTCCCTGCAGGTGTCACAACCGACAAATCCGTCTGCTCAATCATAGCGAATTTGCAAAAATGGTTTTCTCGCAAGACGATAGCATTGCCACTACGTTTTTACGCGAACATAAGAAATTTGGTACTATGAGGTTATCAAGCCTCAATTTACAGAGGCATAATAATACAATGTCAGATCTGATCCATCAACCTAACCTACCCTAAACTAGGTTAGGTTGATAGATCAGATCTGACATTGTATTACGCCTCTGTAAATTGAGGCCTGATAACTTCATAGTACCAGAAATTTAGTGCAAGAAAGTTTTTGAAAGAATTTTCTAAGAAGGGCTGGTCGAGAAGTGCATTTTTTAATTTTTGGCATCGTTTTTTGGCTCACTGTGTCCAACGCCGACGCCAGCAGTCGAGCAGGTTACGTGCTTGCCTCTCTATCCTAAGGTGCGAGGGTTTACTCGCCAGTTGAGGTTGGTGGGAATTTTCACAGATGGGAAAAATACCCTAAGTGGCGGCTCTTTGTGATAAAAGTTTAAACCGAGGTTCCGTGTAGGTTGTTGCACATTAGGCGACTTTTTTATTAATGAAACTAAATTTGGTTTAGGCGTGCACCAGCGATTTTTTTCAACTTACATCCACAAAACCTGTTTGTTGTATGACAAACAGGTTTTAGGTAATAAAATCACCCTCAGAATGGAACCCTGTGTAATTATTTAGTTGTGGGGATTAAAAACTTGTCAGTACATGAAGTTCCATTGAAACCATTTGGTTCAAATTGGTGAGTGATATAGTTGCTTAAGGGGAATTACAACCTATCCCTTTCAATGGGCAAATTTTAAACACACAGCCAAACAAAAAGAGATTAAATAAAAATAAAAATTGTTTAAAATAGCTTGATGGATCAGCAAGTGCATCATATTGTTGTTTTTCACTTTAAAGTGGTAAATTTTTTAAAAATTAATAAACAAGTTCAAAAAATGTCAGTTAATTTGAATTCTCGTGCTGCCACCTGCTGGCAGCATGTGCAAATACACGGACATTTTTCCAACTTGTTTATTAATTTTTTAAAAATCTACCACTTTAATTTAAGTGAAAAACAACAATATGATGCACTTGCTGAATCATCAAGCTATTTAAAACAATTTTTATTTTTATTTAATCTCTTTTTGTTTGGCTGTGACTGTGTTTAAAATTTACTCATTGAAAGAGATAGGTTGTAATCCACCTTAAATATAATCACCAGTGCGCGCATAGCCTTAAAGACCAGCCGAGAGCGAGTGGAAGTCTCCCTTCGTTGGCAAAGTTTCCAGGTATGTGTTGGTGTTTAACTCTTGTGTTGCAGAAATAGGTCAACATTAAAAATCAACAAACAAACAAACAAAAAATTTGGTCAATGATTAATATTGCATGTAAACACAAGTTGTGAAGTAATTTAAAGTAAAAAAAACTTGGCCACTAAAATGCAACATTGCGTGTTGAGTGTTCAATAATGTTTCTGGAAGCATGTTGTTTTTTTTTTTTTTTTTTTTTTTTTTTAAAAGAACGTCTGTTCAAGAAAACCTTCAAGATTTTATTATTAAAATAAATTTATATTTATGGAGATGTATATTTTTCATAGGTCTGCCAACAAGTACATTGCTTGAAGAACATGATTGCCTCGTATTGAAGCCATGCTTCATGTCGATTTGAAGTGTGCAAAATCTTTTCCTTGAAAATTTGTTTTCAGAGTACCAAATAGGTGAGTCTAAAGAAAAAGAAGGCAGATCAGGGCAATAAAGCAGTATTAGTTTTTATATGTTTTTCTTCAACACCAGTCGATCATGATTTTCGTGCGAGGCATACTCTTGTTGTCAGACAGATCCGAAATTTTTTTCTCCAAAATGGAAATTTCTTTGAGTAATATCTAAGGCTTGAAGTTATTTGCATGTCTATACCAAAATTTTATTAAAATCCCTACCGCCATTTTTAATTTTTAACGTGATTCTGGAAATATATTGAACATTCTTTCCAAATAATCACTTTCTAGACCTGTCCAAAAAAACTTGATATTGGCTGGAAATCAACAGTCATTTTTGAAAAGGCTGTCGTTATTCAAAAAAATATAAGGATATAATGCAAATTTTGTAAATTTATGTTTTTACGAAAAACATTTTTACGAGTACATATAAAAACATTGATCATTTCAAAACACCATGTTTAAGACCATGTTTGCTACATATTAAATTACCAACTATTGGTATATAGGTATACGCATTTCCTAAAACAATACAATGATTTGTTAATAGGACAGCACAAGCTTTGACACTGTCTAGTCGCCTTGAAAATCAAGATATTTTTATCATCTCATAAAAATCGGGAATTATGCTTTAATATCCTGTTGATATTGGAATTTACCATCTTCGTCGGTATATTTCTGTAAATCGGAAAACACCATATAAACAAATATGTTTTCAAACTCTCTTGTAAAATCTGGAATCTCGTTGGAAAAATATTGTGGTAATTTGTCGTGGGAAGAATTATTTGAAATTTTTGAGGATGAGGCTTGACATGTTGAGGATGAGCCTTGAAATGTTGAGGATGAGCCTTGAAATGTTGAGGATGAGCCTTGCAATGTTGAGGATGAGCCTTGAAACGTTGAGAATGAGCCTTGAAACGTTGAGGATGAGCCTTGAAATGTTGAGGACGAGCCTTGAAATGTGGAGGACGAGCCTTGAAATGTGGAGGACGAGCCTTGAAATGTGGAGGATGAGCCTCGAAATGTTGAGGATGAGCCTCGAAATGTTGAGGATGAGCCTCGAAATGTTGAGGATGAGCCTCGAAATGTTAAGGATGAGACTCGAAATGTTGCGGATGAGCCTCGAAATGTTGCGGATGAGCTTTGAAATGTTGAGGATGAGCCTCGAAATGTTGAGGATGAGCCTCGAAATGTTGAGGATGAGTCTTGAAATGTTGAGGATGTGCCTCGAAATGTTGAGGATGAGCCTTTCAACTTTGAGGATGAGCTTTAAAACTTTGAGGATGAGCTTTAAAACTTTGAGGATGAGCCTTGAAATTTTGAAGATGAGCTTTGAATTTCTTGAGTTTGCTGAATACCATGTTAGTTTTATGTTAATGAGTTTTTTTTCTTCCATGAACCATGAAGATTAGGGCCTTATTTTACAGGAATACATAGGCCTACTGCATATATTTGGCAGTAGCATACAAAACTGTTTTAAACACCACTATAGAAATATTGGATTTTAACTTAAAGCAATGCTAAATTTTCTTTTCTTTCTTGTATGAAAACACTTTAGTATCAATACCTTCACAATGGATAGTTTCTTAGTATTTCTCACCCAGAATTTTAAAATTTTGACTGAGCGTTGCATTATAGGTTTGGCCAACGGGCAGGCAGAGGAAACTCTAACAATGGGCAATTTGCTTCTGGGGATGAACCAAACTTGGCTTAGTTTTCATTGTGTTCCCTGTATTAAGGTTTGGTGCAGATGCTCCTTTTGTAAGATTTTGAGGAATTTTCAGCTAAAAGTCGCAGCCACATATACATTGGCTCTCGATCGATTCGGAGCAGAACCTTTCAAAGAAGCTGGAACGAAGTCGATGAAAAATATCTTCCGCATTAATCCATGATAATTAAATTACACGAGTGGCAAATTTTCCACTGCGTTGTAGCCCTCAACGGAGCAACAATGCACGTTTTGCCGGCGTTTGATCACGGATTGATATTCAGTTTCGCTCTTTTTTAATTCGCCGATTAATTCGTGTCGCTCCCGCTCTTGCTTCATGCCAATTTTCACTCCATGTATTCCTATCGCGCTACCAAGACTTTAATTATCGTACCATCAACACTTGAGGGGCCGTAATGTGGGGAAAAGAAGTAAAAAGTAATGGGAATTAAGTTGCTGAAAAACGCCCGTGTTCAACAGTTTTCTAGATTTATTAAGAGTGGGGACGTGTTTTTTGTTCCGTTTAATTGAGTTTTGTTTGCCATCAGGCTGGTAGTTTGTCTGGATACAGACTGGAGGCGCCCCGGGCATGGCAAATACCTATTTTCACATCTTCTCCCCCCCCCTTCCATTCCAATCACAATCCCATTCCCATTCCACTCTTTAAGAGGGATCACAACCCCATCCTTTTCGTTGGTTCGAGTTTGCAAAGATACTAATAGTTGAATGAGGGAGGTTTTGGTGGGGGTGAGAATTACTTGGGGTGGCTTGATGGCTTGGTGGCATTACTTTGAAATGGTAGATTTTTTAAAATTAATATAAAAGCAATCTCTGGAATTTTTGAATTTGGGAGAAGTTGTCAAATATTGATTGTAGAAAAGGAATTAATGATATTGGTAGTAGGATATTTAATGGAATTAGTGGATGTGGTTGTCGATTGGGTTAATTCAGTAGAATTTTTAATACATTTTTGGACATGACAGTGAAATTTTAAGATTTAGTGGAAACATTTATAGAATTTCATAAATTTGGTAAATTTAGTTAAACACCTTTAACCAATATAGTGTAATATTAAAATTAGGGGCCATTCCAAACGGACGTCCTCAAGAGGGGGTGGGGAGGAGGGGGTGTAGTGGACTCTGCTGACATGTGGACAAGGGGGAGGGAGGTGGAAAGCCATTATGGACGTCAACTAATGGTGATATTTTTCAGTTTTTGAATTTTCTGTTTAATTAAGTTTTAAAGTTCAGTGAAAGGGAAAAGAGACACCAGAAGAATGTATATTTTTTCCTAGTACTTGAATTTTTAAAACCTCAAGAAAGCCAAGAATTATGTCCAACTTTGCGTTGAACACCAATTTTATGCTGAAATTGCCCTTTGAGGTCAGGAAATTTCATTTAATCAGAAAAATCTGTAAAAATGACATAGAATTGGTAGCGAGGAACTTGCTTGGAATTTATAGGATGGGCATTTGTATGTTCCAACAAATTTTCTGGACGTCCTTTTTGAATGGCACCTTAGTAAATTGCAGAATTGACAATGAAAGGAATTAATGGTATTAGTGGTAATAAGATTCTTAGTGAAATTGGTTAATTTAGTAGAATAATTAGTAATGTAAGTGTAAATAACAGGGCAATTAGGAAAATTATGGGATTTAGGAGAAATGTTAATGCAATCTTATGGTTTCGTTTGAATTATAAATCAAATTGATTGGTGGAGTTAGGATTTAGTGGAATAAATTAGTAGAATGATATTTACATTGGAATAAATGGAATTACTTGTTTTAATATTTGAATTCTTTAAACTGAGAGTATAATAGATGGGATAACTTGTGTTGGCAGTTAAATAAGTGACATTTCTGAAGATAGTGCAATTAATAAAAGATGGAAATGGTGCAATTCTTATTGCAATTCGTAGTACATTTATCACATTACAAAAACTGTAAGATCACCTCTATTAAATTACCGTTCCATGTTAAATAATTTCCATCATGTGTCATTTTGTGTAATTTCCATCATTGGTGGCCATTATTTTAGTAAGTGATTAATAATACTTCATTATGTCTTCATCAATGTCCATTTATTTTCATTTCTGTCCAATTAAACAGGTTAGTGGGATCGGTCATTATTAAGATTACAGAATTGAATAAGCGAATCGTTCATTTTCAACACATATACGATGCAAATCATCAATATGTGGTCACGTGTTATTTTTTTGTTTATGTCTTTCATCAGTCCATTGGCCTGTTCGTGCATGCACGATCCAATTGAACATGATGGTAATTTAATAGGAAAAAAAAGCATGAATGGGAAGAATAAAAATATTTGCTGAAAAAGCAATTGAGAGCGTGCTTAATTGCATGCCACCACTATGGATTCAGAGACATATCGTACTAATGAGCTGTCCAAAGACTGAATCTAATAACCGAGTTAATGAACCGAGCCTGAGCCTCGCCTGACTGAATTTCTGAATATTTTATGAACAGTCGAGTGAGGGCGTGTATGTTGTATACGAATTTTCGTGCGTTTTTTTTTTTTTTTTTTTTTACAAATCACACCATTGACGAAAACAAGGCATATACGTGGTTGAAATGCCAGAATTAATCAAATTGAAGTCTGAATCGTAGAAAATTCGAACATCGGAAACCGCTTTAGATGGAACATTAATCATGAAGTCCAGAAGTGTTTCTATACATCTACTATATGGTTTTTGGAAGTGTACGTATACGTATGGGCTAAATATGATACCCATTCCCAGGTGGAAAATTTCGAATATGGGTCATGATTCTGTGTAGGTGAATAACCTCTCTAAATGCATAAAATGTGCCGGTCCCCTTCTAGGGACCCATGTAAAAATGAATAAACCTACCTAAAGTAATAATGAATAATTTTTTTTGACAATTACTGTACTTGTACATGCACTAAAATGGTGCCCAATAGCTTGCGACTCATGTAGTATTGAAAAAAGGGTCAATTCCCAATTTGGTGCACATGTCTGCTGATAAACCTGTTTAAATGCATATGCTTCCCCAGTCCCAAGAGTATGCATTTGGACAGGTTCTGCTGCATATGGTTATAATTGGACACATCTGGACATGCATGTTGATTGTAAGACTATTGTCACTACAATAGTAAAGAAAGTGCTGTTCAATTTCACTAGTAAGGAATTTGGTCCATTCAAATTCAAAATAAAAAGCCCAAACAAAGACTATTTACTGTTCCCCTTAATGGAAGCCTTGGACGCTTTCCAGGAGTGATTTCTGCAAAGTGTGTTTGGGTTGCGCCTCACCACCACCCTGACTTACATCCTATACAATAAGACAGGATGTTCCCACCATAATAACTCTCTTCTCTGACATTCAACCTCTGGGAGGCGGCTGCAAAAACCTCACTTTCAGTACACCAATCAACCCACAATCCCTTCCCCAAGGCGGGATCACATTTTCGGAGGGAAGGGGGAGGGGGCATGGTCCAAAAATTGCGGAAAATTGGCGGATTGGGTTAAAAATTTGCAGGATTCTGGTTAAAATTTGTAAAATTATTGGATTTCAGGGGGGATCTATCCCCAATATCCCCCATAATACAACCTTGCTTCGCCCTATGCGAAATAGACCCCACGACTTCCTTTACACCTGCGATAATTCCCTCATCATAGCAACTAAAACATGTTCACCACCATTACATTGGTGGAACTCTTACCCTATCTTTTAACTAACATCAATAATAACCTCCCAACCTTATGGTTAACTTTCTGCATTGTCAGTATACTAGCCACCGTGTGCCTTGACAATTTCAGCGCCTTGTCCAGTGTGCCGTTGCCGTTTTGTGTGCCTTGAGTTAAAAAAAAAGTTGAAAATTAAAAGAAGATGATCAAAGTCACCTAATTATGATTTGTCCCTATCACGCATATTTGTTGTTTTCCTGTATTATTTTAACAGTGAAAAAGTTCTTTTCCATTTCATATTAACTCTCACGAGTAACTCTCGAAGCTACTCTCAGGGTGGTCCAAATTGGGAGTTTATTTCAACCCAATTTTTTTATCGAGAGCATCAGACGAGGACTCTCCAAACATATCTAATCTACTCGGACAATTGTGGAGAATAGTCAATATGTCGTCGCGAACAATACATTTGTATACATATATCACGTTTCTTCATTCTGTCATAATACTCGGCACAGCTCAAATTCCACAATTTTTTCCGAACTTCTGTTTGGACATCTTGGGCATCGAACTCTTGACAGTTATATTCTAAAAATTCTAACACGATTCTTATTTGGTGCGCTATTTTCACTTGTCGACTTGACTCTCAGGCAGTAGCTCGCCACTTCATACTCGCAGTGTTTCAAATATAAATACATCATAGATGACTTGTGGTTTTTAAAAAATGGGTCGCCTATTGTCAAAGCAAATTGATTCGCAGCATTCTAGGCAACAAACCAAAGTTCTGGTTTCACTTCCGGTGTGGATGAATGTGAATGACAAATGGATTGTGAATGACGTCATTCTCGTAAACGTGACGTCACTCTTTATTGACTTGTATAATTCGAGTTTGTCCTTCCGTTAAAAATTCGCCAATCGGCCCCAGTGGTAAGGGACCTTTGTTTGGACTTTTTACTGCGATTTTGAATTCCTTACTATTGAAATTGACGAGCACTTTCTCTATTGTTGTAGTGACCATGTTCTTAAAATGATAATGTTTGTGCATTTCTCTTCGATGATGTTTTGGACAGCTTTCTTGTAGATCTATGCATCTGTTATATTAAGTTATATATATATATATATATATAATAGAAATTTACAATCTCATAAATATTTGGAAACATTGAACGTTTTTTTGTAAATTTTATAGTGATACCTTTTTAGTTTTTCCTAAAAATCAATTCCTTCCAAATACTTGTTTGTGCTTTTGGAAGCTCTAAAAGTATGATGGCTTGTCAATGTTTTATTTACATACGTTGTTTAGGAAAGGTACTGCATCACATTTATTTCAATTTAATAACGTTTTCACCCACAAAAAAACATTGATGATTTTTTACCCAGGAAACGCTCTTAACATCATTTTTGCATTTATATATGTTGACCCATTAAATATCCTTGGCAGTGCACTTTTGAGTGTTCTGACAAACATACGTATACACTGAGTCATAAAAACGTAGAACCCAATAAAAAAAATCACAAATTCGTACAAAATGCTTCGATTTAATGAAGTTTGGCATTTACACAGAGCAATAGTGTAGGAACAAAACACTTACTCTGGATATGCGACAAAACTAGGATTTTGTTCGTTTTTCAACAAGATGGTGCGCCCGCTCACCGTGCTCGAGAAACAGCGGGAAAACGCAATTTTTCAGGTCGAGGAATGGATATAGTTTGTAAACCGAGGTTCCACTGCAACTGATTATAACAATAAGTCCTTGAGATCAACTCGTGCAAATAAGATTCCAACAGTAGAAAAGTATCAATGCCAGTTAAAATAATGATAAATGGAGAATAAATGACCCACCCTCAAAGGCTTTTAACATGCAATAACTGCACCAGACCTCTGTTTACTTGTCTAAAAGAGCAACCACTTAAGGAATTCCCACCAACCTCACTGGAGTTCAAACACCACACCTTAGGATCGAGAGGCAAGCACATAACCCACTTTACTGCCACACTGGCGCCAGCAGAGTATGACCTCTATATTTTGATTTGTAGTGCAAAAATGGCTTATAACATCATGTATGCTTCCATGTAGTACCTATTTTTTGTCTTCATCTCATATCAGGTACTCATAGTGAAAACTTTAAAAACATAGTCCTCACTAGCGTAAATTATCTGCCTCGATTGCTATTGCCTTAGCATCATTTGCACGCTAACCGAGTCCTAATTACGGGAGCGCTGCCGTAAATGTTAATTAAAGCGTTGAGAACAAGGCACGGCAGGCTTAGATTAACGCTCGCTGGCGCATTAATTAGTTTTTTTTACACGAAATTGTTCACGTTTTTTTTATTTGGAAGAAATAGAATTTTCAACATAGCCCCCGTTAAGATGGGCCCATAAATCAGGCCTGCAAGGGCACTCGCTAGCTGTTTGTTAATTTATTTGTGGCGCATGAAGCCGCAATTAACGCCATATAGTTTCAGCGCAGTTTAACATTCGTAGTTCCTTAGGATATGTTTCACATTCTAGGGAATTAAACAAACAGCGCGCCACATAATGGCGATTTTGGGAAATGATGAATGTGGAGCGCTTAAGTAACCTTTCTTTCTCTTTCTTGCAAGAACGGGATCGACGATTTGCCCGTTGGGAGCAAGATCCACTTCGAGAGTGGACGATAAACCGCGTTCCAACTTGCATAGCGAATAAATTTCCTATCTGGCATCTTTGCAGTTCATCGCCTATTCGCATCGCTTTATCGGCCTAATTTTCAATTAACAATGAAGCTCATTACGCCCTCCAAATTAACTCTGATGCAATGATGGAGTGACGTGGTGCTGGTGCAAAGAAAGGCAAAGGCGCTCCCTAGAAACGCCAACCGCTACAGAGCAGTGGTGCTTTTGAGGAATGTATGGTCATTCAAACTACTTGTTTGTTGATTTTTAACGTTGGTCTATTTCTGCAACATGAGGGTTAAACAACAATGCCAGGGCATGAGCCTTCATCACCTAGCTACCTGGGAATTTTGCCTGTAAGGAGGAACTTCCACCCAGGCCTTACAAGAGGGGGGAAGGAGGAGGAAAATACCCCAGGCCTGGAAGTTTTAGGGGTCCGGGCCTCCGGAATATGTGTTAACAAAATTTTAAATGTTGAAAATGACCTTTTGGAATGGTCATGAAAACTAAAAAATGCAATTTTCTTTGGTAAAAAAGCAATTTTTCTAAGGCAAAAAACGAATTTTTTTTAAGGTAATAATGCAATTTTTCTACGTTAAAAACGCAAATTTTCTTTGTTAAAAATGCAAATTTTCTACGTTAAAAACGCAATTTTGCTATGGTAAAAACAAGGACCATATATCCCCTTCCCTCCCAAATGTGATGACATATTTGGCCTTGCCCATCTTCCTTTCCCCCGGGCCCGGCCCTGGCTCTCGGCGCCCCTGCTTCTGGCAGCGATCTGCGGTTCAAGACATGAGCTGGTTATTTTCGAAACGAATTACAGGACCTAATACTGGAATGGTATAGAAAGGGGCTGCCGCTATGTACCAGGTGGAAGATGTTCTTAGGAACCGTTCCTACCTCGGTCCTTTCCCAGACAGGTAGAGAAATAAACCCTGGGGTAAAATTGCTAGGTTTTCATGCTATTTGAAAGATAGACCAGTCAAGTGGAGAAATCTTCGAGTTGGATGCTAAAGCTTAAGTGGAAACATGCATTCCCTTGGTACATTCGTACCTCGATTTACAGCCTAGATATGTTCCGGAAAAGTTGGCCGTAAAGCCAAAAAGCCGTATAAAGAATCAATTATTTCTGCATTGTGATTTTCATTTTTTTCTTTTCTTAAACGAAGTGAAACCCAAAAGTTGTTTTATTGTTAGCGAAATCCGACCTTGTTTATGCAAATTGGGGTAATTTATCACATTTTTTAGTATTTTCTTTAATTACAGCACGTCTTTTGGCCGTTATAACAAAACATTGTTGGCCATAAATCGAAATAGTGACATAATTAAAAAAGGCCGTTATAGCGAAAGGCCGTATAACGAGGTATAGGTGTACACCCATACCTCGCTTTACGGCCTAGATACGTTCCGGAAAAGTTTGCCGTAAAGTGAAAAAGTCGTATAATCGAAAAAGTGCCATAATTAAAAAAGGCTGTTATAGCGAAAGGCCATATAAAGAGCGGCCGTATAGCGAGGCATAGGTGTATTACAATAACAGGTAACACAACTGTCGAGTCGGTTACATGCTTGCCTATCGATCCTAACGTGCTTGCCTATCAATCCTAACGTGGGGGGATCGCTCCCCAGTCGAGGTCGGTGGTATTTTTTATGGATGGGAGAAATTCTTTAAGTGGCAGCTCTTCTGGATGAGAGTTTAAACCGAGATCCCATGTAGATTGTTGATCGCTAAAGACCTTGAAAGTCTCCCCTCTTGGGCAACATTTTCTGGTAGGTGATGAAGGCTCATCTCCTGGCGTTGGTGTTTAACCCTCGTGTTGCAGAAATAGGCCAACATTAAAAATCAACAAACAAACAAACAGGTAACGCATCTCGCGAACTCCACGTTTTCGTAACTTCATCGGAATTGTTTGTTACCGTATAAGCGCAATGCTAAAATATGCATTGAATACATTAAGATAGCAATTTGCAAGATTGCGTTTGTAATAAAAGGACGCTAGCTGTCAAGGCTAAAATCTTAATCTGCTCTAACATTGGCAAGAAAATCCATATTTTTGCTGTCGTTTCTTTTACTGTTATCATTACTTTTAATTAAATTGAAATTATGTATACAACTTTCATGTTTTGTCGTTGTAAAACTGAAGAAATTGAATTCCGAGCTTTGTTTTCTGCAATTCTATGCAAGTTAGTAAATCTTTTAGATTTTCACTTCCAGGTAGTATGACAAATAAGAATTCATAGAATGGACGTTTTGTTAAAGGGGATTGAAACCCTATCCTTTTCAATGGGTAAAATTGCAACGACACTTACAGCCAAACAAAAAGAGATTAACTAAAAATAAAAATTGTTTAAAATAGCTTGATAAATCAGCAAGGTC
>JAQGBW010002901.1:0-18029 GCA_034698625.1 Julus scanicus
AAGAACACCACATTGATTAATTGTGTTTAATTCAGCACGTCAATTTAAAATTCCAAGTATAAATTACAAAAACGATTTAAATTAACCATAATTACAGCAGCTTTCATATTTTCACTGCTTGCTTGTCCAAATGTTTTTTTTTCTGTGATTGTTAACCATTTTTAATTTAATACATACATTTAAACATGGTTTTTATTTAAAGTTATGATTAATGAGAAAATATAAAAATATTTTCCAAAAATATTAATTGGGGTATGCTGGGACATGTCCCACTGTACCCCATAATGTTTTGATCCACTGTACCCCGTATAACCAATTTGATTTGAATAAGGCCTTACAGCTGACCACATGGCTAATAAACATAAACTTTAGTTTGAAATTATAGCTGGATATATACACTCGTCAATGGTATATTGCAGCATTACTAATGTTGTACAACTATACACCAAGAATCAAAATGCAATTGCGAGTTGAATGTTCAAGAACAAATACTTTACCTGCAAATATTTTCTTCTATACTTTTGTCAGATCGTATAAATTTTGGCTAATGAAAGAATGCTGCATACAGCTTCTTTGCAAAAAATACAGCTTCTGTGCCCCGGTCTCCCCTACAGCAATAGCATATCAAGTTTTTGGTTTCAATTTACAATAAAAATGCAACAGCTTGACATTGCAGCAGTTATTTCAAGTAGAATTTCAAGATTACTGTTTTTATATCTGTTTAAAGTACGTTTCAATTGTTGCTTAATCCACCGAAACAAATTATACCCAAGGAAATATTGCTCGCTTGTCCAGATTATGGCTTTTAGACACGATACACGATGGATGTAATCAATTTAATGATTTGCCACTAACTCATTTATGCCATTAATGCATTCGGGCACCAAATTACTATTTTCACGTAGCAGAAATTTTGATTCGCTCGTTAAAAGTTCATCGCTTTCGCCGTTTAAATTGAACGAGGGTAAATAAAATTGTCACCCGCTGTATATGTTAATTTTCCATTCGGCCATATTTAAACGTGTGCACCCTTTAAGCAGGGGTCAAAAAGGTCCGTTACGAAGACCCTCTGGTGATTATCGGAGTGTAACTGGAACATATGGCATGCAAATAATAAACCCGTAGGACAATAGATCGGTCAGTCATGTCGCCAATTAATAAGGGGAAAATCATAAATGAACCGCTCTCTACTTTAATGTGGATTTTCGATTTTCCACTAAAAGGACAAATTTACTTTCATTCCCCTCCCCCATTTAATTGCCATTGTATTTGCATACCACGAACATTTGTCAAAGCAGGAAAAAGAACAAGAGTGATCTGGTGTTGCTAATTAGCGAGAAAACAAATTTACGAGATTACAAATATTATAAAAAATGGTGAAACATGATGAATGCATAAGTTATACCAGGAAATACCCCGTGTTCCTCGTATTACATGTATTTATGAGGAACACAGGGTATTTCCTGTTGCATATTTTTGCATTTGAAGATGCTTGCATGTTCATCTTTCAAGGTATTTTTTATGGAAAAAATGTGGTTTGCGAGGGTTATTTGACAAGTTCATGACCCGGACAACGTGTTGGATTTTTGTGAAAATGTTGCCCAAGTCACTGAATGGATTTAGTACTTGATGAAACTAAAATTGATAACTTTTTCGAAAGACGTTTGCAGGTGCGCATGCGCGATTGACTTTTTTCATCCGATTAAAATCTATCTTCACTCGCTTGACTGCGCTTGGAATTTAGAAGCTGAATGCTTACAGTCTATAGTTGTCAACTGCGATGTACAAGTTTACATCACGTGTTCATTGGCCATATCGTTACAGCGCTTCAGTGAATTTCGTTCGTTTTAATTAATATGGCTATTAAAAATTAAGCTTCTTTAAAATCTCTTTAAATTTGTCGAGGCATTGCTTATGCAAAAATATATTCAAGTACATTATCCGTTTTTCATTCTCCAAATATCTACGATTCTTTATAAAAGTAGTAGTTTTTCCAGTAAGTTGACTGAAAGATGTAATATGACGAAAAGTACGTTTCCATTTGAGATTAACTTTCGATGGCTACTCTCAGATGGTTATCCATTTGAGTTGCTTTTAACCGAACTGGTGGAAATGCAGTTTTAGATTTTACTTTCAAGTTACGTAATCAACTTATGATTCCATGGTCCAAGCAATGCAATCAAAGATGTTTTAAGACTAATGCCGTATTCACACACAACTTAGTGAATAGATGACTGTGTTTGTGACGACATCAACAAGGCATTCGACCTATGTATTCGCACTACAGAAGAGCTGAAGTGCGCATGCTCAAACCCTAACCACACAGAACAGAGTTGTCTTCTGTACTCAGCTACAGGACAGCAACGGCGCTTTTGCTAAAATTGTTGTGCACTATAGTTGTCTTGTGTAGTCTGCTACAGGACAACAACGCTTTTGCATGTATCGTTGTCATCACTTCTATTTTGGGTTTATGCCCGACCTAAAAAACAAGAGCTGCAGTGCGCATGCTCACACCCTAACCTATATGTTAGCAGACGATATTCGGGTGAGTGTGTGAATAAGGCATAATTCCATTTAATAATGAACTGAAGAACTTCTTAAAAATAAAAGTTCTTCAAATTGAGCCAATAAGAATTCTCGCGAGAAACGTCTGCTAGATTTTCCAGCTGTGAGCTCTGCATTTTGAGGGCGTAAACCATGCACATTTATTGGTTAAATTTATTATAGCTGAAGATGTTGATATTTGATGGCAAATATTTGCAATTTTAGGAATGAAATTTAAGGGTCGGTATATAAATTCTAGTTGGCTGCTCGTGTGGAACGTCTGGACTAGTACTTTAACGACATAGTAAGTTAAGGTGATATAATAATAACAACTTTGGAAATCCCTGACTAAATCGTTTAAAAGTGCTTTATACGAGTAGATGATACCAAACAAAGTTTCTGAAACCGAAACTGTATTTGGTTAAGAGTGTTTTAAGCTAGCTATTGAAGGCATGCATCTTTTCGTAATTTTCTCCACTAGTTAATAAACTACCTTTAACTCATAGTTATCTCGTCCAGACTAATACTTCTTATTTTGTTCAACATTTAATTTCCTGTTTCCCAACCTTCGTAACTTGTGTTTGTAAGCCGTAATGAAGTGATGCTGACGATTTCATCTTGTCTGTACAAGAGATTTAATCATTTAGGATGCAGACGGCTTTACTGGGAAGATGCGTTGAAAACACGATGCTAGACTCGACAATTTTTGCTCCTAGTCTAGTCAATTCATATTTCGCTAATGCACTTTATATTTATTAAGCGTTTTTTGGTTTTTTTTCTTCTTTCTTCTTGCCCCCATGGAACTCCCCAGCATCAGAGGAGGCTGAACACAGAGACAACGAGCGTACATTTATTAAATAACTTGGGATTTCCAGGTTCATATACTAATGGATGGCCTACGGACGAGGAGAATCATATACGACACTCAACCACGGGGTTCATATTTCTTCGCCTATTTCGGCACAAAAAAACGTGTTCCAGATATTAAATAGCCAGAGTTTATATAGATTAATTTCGGTTGCGTGGCTCCTCGGTAAATATACTAATCCTATATACGAAAAACGCCGTGTTTTTCTTCCAATCCTATAGGTTTTTTGTGGACAAGGTGACCAGTGGTCAAGAAAGGCCATTTCTGCTTAACTGGTAATAAACGCCTGTATTGCCAAGCAGTCTGAGAGTGGCTAAAACAGCTTTTCAAGTCTTTTTTCTTGTCATTGTGTATACGATGCTTTAGCTAGACAGATCTAAATGGCCACATAAGGTCGCTACGCACTCTGGTTTAGTATTTTCATGGGTCTGCTGAAAAGGCAAATGAACCAAAATGGGCAGTTTTTAACTAACTTCCAAAACATGTACATGAGAGGAAATAGCAGTGATATTTAAGTTGTCTAGCCGAGTGTGATATTTAGACCATTGTATAAAATGAGAAAAGAATCCACTTGAATTTGAAAGGAATCTAAATTGTACAAGGTGTGTAAATTAAGTAATGAGACTGATTTTTTAAAATTGTTTTATTCGAATGGAATTACAATTCAATATTGTCTACCTAAAATTAACTTCCTTGGGAAGCCACACAGCGCTGGAGACGGTTCTTCAAAAACTCATAGCAGTGTTGGAACTCGGGAAGTTGGAATAGCCTTGGGTTTGAATAGCTTTTCCGAGAGTCCCAAATTGACGTCCCTTAAGGTGAGTTTTCAATCTCGGTAAGAATTGGTCCAGTGGTCCTGCAAAAGATTTGTGGGAACCACTTTTGCGCAAATTTTTCTCATCCCCAATTCATTTGTCAAAATTTGACGATCGGTGGTGTGAGCCAAATTCATCTCTTCCCTGATCATTCTAACCGTTAGTCGATGATCTGAACGCACAAGATCCCGGAGTCTGTCGACATTTGTATCGGTTCTTGAAGATGACATTTCTATAGGCCTGTTGAAGTTTTGCAAAAATTTCCGTTGCATTGTGCATAAGTCTGAAGCAAAACCTCATAGCATGCACATCGTTGTTTGAAATTGATGTCACTCATTTTTCGAATGCACTAGGAAAAACTGCTTCACGGAAAAAATCGCTGGGGACAACCAAATGACTCTAGCAAGTTCAAACTCGTACTGAAGGCGTATCACACGTTCATCTACAGTCCCTCCAAGTCACACATCCCCATTGTTGACAGTTCGAACGCTACGTTACCAGTCTCATTACTTAATTTACACACATCATATGACATTGTAATTAAGTTTTGGATATAGCCATGTTAAATAACCGGCTTGTTGAGCATGGCACATGAAGTAATTTATAATTGTAGAGATTAAAGTTGAGCTTAAAGTAGGGCTAGTTTACAAAAAAAAAATTTCTTTAAAAAAATGCCGAATCTATCAGTTGTTTGCAAGTTTTCTAGATACGAAAAGTTAAATAAAAAAACTTTATGGTACGTCTTCTCTTAATTGCAGCGGGTATAAAACACTGTCCTTTCCACTGCATACAGCTTATAAAAAGATTTCAAAATAGTCTTATTCTCCTTAATCCTAAAATGGATTTCTTAAGTGCTTTATTGTTCAATTTGAAGGTCTTCCCATGCGATGAAGGAAAAGTAAAAATGATTGATTTTTTTTTTTTCGTTTTCTGGTAATATAATCATTTTTGCAAAGGATCAAGATGTGTATAAATCCATCTGAATCCTTCAATTATCTATAAATGCGAAATTATCATAACTTTTTTACAATGATCTTTTTTTTCAGTGTGCACTATTAAAAAAAATCCAGTAAATGCATACTTGTCCTTTATTTTGATAATTAAATATGAACAAATATGAAGGTACAAAATGTAGTGTATATGCATAGTGAACATCCTTAATTTTTTTGCCTGGATTTTTTTTTGGCAAATTCGTAAGTTTAAAGAGGCAGGTAATTGCATGTGCGCTGATATAAAGTGAGCTTATGCTGACATCTGTTTATTAAAACACAGGAATAATAAAATTCGGCCTTTCGTGGTAAAATACCATAAAAAGCGAGTTGCACGCCATAGGCATCAGGTTCTAGGGCTAACGTACGTATACATCGCATATGTACGAGCTCACGTTATTACCCTATTACGAGTATGTACACTACGCGATTCAGGTACATTACCAAGGATAAATGCATATTCGCCATGCCTTTTCGCTGCTCCATTTTTGGCTTAAACTAGATGTACAATTCTTCATCTCGGCAAAATATGCGCAGAAACAATCCGGAATCTCATTTGCATTTTGCATGCATTTTCCCTACCTCATGCATTCACTCAGCCTTCATTTTCTCTCTTTATTATTTTATAAACACGTTTACAAAGTTTTAGAAGTGGCCATTATGCTGCATGGTAGAATATATCATATTTTGACCAGTGGCATTTTAAAAGAGGGTTACATGAAATGGTCCTTCATGAGTCCGATGTAAAATACAAGATGTTTTGACCAAACACGTACCATTTGTATAGGTATCAAATACAGTGGAACCTCGCATAACGAGCATAATTCGTTCCAGAGTCTTACTCATAAAGCAAAACACTCGTTAAGCGAAACATTTTTTGCCATATAAATTGATGTAAAATACAATAATGCGTTCCATGCCGAAAAAAATACTCGAAAAAACGTTGTGTAACATTTATTCAAAGAAAAATGCATATATTCCTACCTACATAAATTCATTAATAATTCCTTTTTACTAGAAAACTGTCCAGAGACATTTGTTTTTACCGACGCTTCAAAATTTGGTAAAGTTCGCCTCTTGTTTTATCTACGCCAATTGCAGATGCAGTGAATGACAATCCATTGATGAAATCCATTTGAGACTTAACTCAAGTATAACACAACTTGACTTTCTGAAAATGGAAAAATAGGTAGACTTCAAGGGCTTTTAGGGTGTCTGGGACCATATTGTTCTATATATTACTTCTTGCAAAGAAATTTATTGCACACCAAATGCACAAATTACTTAAATATGAAACATAAAATTGAAAAATTCACGTGTATGGCGTACATTCTTCCAAAAATGCGCTTCACCTGGTGATTATACAAGAGAGAAAGTAGCAGCCCACGCTCGGAGGTGACCATAAAAGCTGTCTAAATTTCGTTGAAACAGGTCTCTATGGGCGTTTTCCAGGCTGCCATAGAACTACTTGGTTAGGCTTAAAAGCACAGGGGCGTGCTATTTACTCGCTTCCACCGAATTAGTGTTTTGTTATCCAAAAACATAAAAGTTGGGCGTGTGGTAATCACCCAACATGAACAGAAGCCACAAAGGGCTCTGAAAACGTAGCTTCAGGGGATATTAGCGGCTATTTGCCGATGACGTAACTCTGCTTGACCCAAATAACGAAATAGCACGGGATCGCCATTTGTGAAATGAAACGAGGCAAACGCTCTTAAATTATTAATTAGAGTGAAGTACGTAATGTTTGGCGAGAACCATGGCAAGTGTTGTGAATTTCATTTAAATTCGATGCATGCTCGTAAAACTGCGTTTTAATTTTCTGTTTTGCAATTAAAATTCTGGATGATGATGATGATTACAACGCCTGCGCACATTTCCAAATACCACGTAAATCTAACACTGCACACATTTCACATTCACAACATGTTTACCAAATTTACATCCTAATTGCCCGTGCAGGACTTTGCAAACAAGGGTTGAGCAAATGAGCGATTAACCAGTGAGAAATTATATCAACTTCTGCTCGGGTGAGGAATCTGTATATTCTGCATCACTGGTTGCAACTAAACGAGCATCCAAACAGGAGCAAATATGTGTTCAGAATATAAAAAAAAATATCCCAATTTTTTTTTTCAGTTTTCTATAATAAATCACACTTGTTAACTTTCATGTTGATGCAAGCTCGACGTTAAAATGTCAAATAATTCACAAATTTTATATGAATATTTGATATTCGTGTCCATAAATTTGAGTGGCAGGTCGCAGTCGAGTGTTTATAACATACTTTGGAAATAACTCCTACGCATACATACAGTTATATACTGTACATACAGTTCATGTAGTCAGCACTCCCATAATGCGATAAAAGCATTCCTAAAAATCCCTGGAGTTAAAAAAAATGCGAAAAACGGGGATTTTGGAGAAAATGTGTTAGGGACGTAAAACTAAATATACATGCAACCCTCGTAAATAATGCACTAAAAATATAATAAAACTAATGTATATAACTGAATGTATCAACTAAACCTCACAAGTTTGTAGAGAGCCATTAGTTTTATCTGACAACACAACTTGTTATTTATACTTGTATATTATACCAAGATGTCGACCTGTTAGCCAGACTTGTGCATATATACTGTTGCGTGGCGGCCATCTTGTTTTTATCTGTTACTTGGCAGCCATCTTGGTTTGTAATCTGTCCTTTGACGGCCATCTTGGTTTGTAATCTGTTCCTTGGCGGCCATCTTGGTTTGTAATCTGTTCTTTGACGGCCATCTTGGTTTGTAATCTGTTCTTTGACGGCCATCTTGGTTTTTATTCTGTTCCTTGGCTGCCGTCTTTAGTTTTTATTTTGTTCCTTAGCGGCCATCTTGGTTTGTAATCTGTCCTTTGACGGCCATCTTGGTTTGTAATCTGTCCTTTGACGGCCATCTTGGTTTTTAATCTGTTTCTTGGCTGCCGTCTTTGGTTTCTAATCTGTTCCTTGGCAGCCATCTTGGTTTGTAATCTGTTCCTTGATGGCCATCTTGGTTTTCAATCTGTTCCTTGATGGCATCTTAGTTTGTAATCTGTTCCTTGACGGCCATCTTGATTTGCAATCTGTTCTTTGGCTGCCATCTTGGTTTGCAATCTGTTCCTTGGCGGTCATCTTGGGCATCGTTTCAGTGGTCATTCCTAGAATTCGGTCGGAGGGCGCCCTGTACTCTGGAATCTTGTTTCCGAGGAATAATGGCTTCTTGCAAGAACATTTACATGTAGACGTTTCTTCATAGATATTAAAACGTGGCAGAATTTCATTATGGTGCATCAGCTGCCTCCATCTGATTATGTATTTAAATTACCTCTTTACTTATGCATTATTTTTGAGTTATATTCCTAATCAATTTTCGAGTTTGAAGCGTCCCAAGAAGCGCATTAGCCGAATTCTCAACTCACTAAAGGCGTAATGGGCCGTTGTTAGTACAGCAGCTAATAAGTAAACACACTCGTGAAATATCTAGTCTGAGAAATTTTTAATAATTGAAATCCGTCGCTTGATTAGACTTACATCGAGGTCCATGGCTACTCTAATTAAACAAAATTGCCCACCAAAACCATCTTTTTTCAAGAAATAAAAACGTGAAACCAATTTCCGTAAATTGCACACGAATAAGCCCTTTGGCATTTAATTAAGCTAATGCATTTTATTTGCATTTGGAAGTTTTTTTTTTGTAGGAAGTTTTACCTCATAGTGTGAATTTGAAGTTTTTTGCTTATCTCGCTAATGAATATAGTGTTTTACCTCTGTCTACTCTTTATTTTTTCTACTTTTATTATAGTTTTCTCATATACTTTCATATTTAAGCTGAATTTGCAAATTGCATATTTTTTTCCCGTTTTGGAAATTTTATTATGAATACTTGTTTTAAGTTGTAATGTGACATTGGCTAAAAGATGCTTGGTTTTTTTAAAATGATTCCGAAATTCCTTCAAAAATTGATTTCCCCCTTACCCCTGTCCATGCGGTGTCCACTTTTGCCCAGACCCCCTCCACCCCCCTTCCCCTACCTCCCTTCCTCTCATAGACATCTTCAGAAGGGTGCCCATTCAACAAATTTAATTTCAAGCACCCTCCTCGCTACCGATTCCAAAACATTTTTCCAGATTTTTTCTGATTAACGGAAATTTCCTAACTTTTAAGGGAAATTTCAGCTTGAAAATGGTGTTCAACACAAAGTTAGGCGTAATCCCCGACTTTGCCTAGGTTTTAAAAATTCAAGTGCATTTGGGACTGGGAGCAGATTTCGTCTGGTGCCCATTTCTCCTTTACCTCCCCCACCCTTTACCCCTTTACCTCCAGACACAAATTGCAAGTTTTTTACAATGGAAATACGAGCATTAAAGATCTTCAAATGATGGTAGAATAACAAATAATGTAAAGAAAAGTACTACCTATTCTATTACCATTTACAATATATACAAACCATAAATTTGTATTTAATGCTAATTCCGTGAAAAGTATAGCGTACCTATAATTTAATGCTATAATCGTTTGCCACTGTATAAGTTTTATGAATAAAACGTGTTTAAGAATCTCGTTTAAGCAGGTCGCTAACCCACATTTTTTCGATACTTAAAAAAATGGTGATGGTTTTAAATGAAAGCACATCGTGCACCTCAATTTGAAGTCTCGATCTCTGGTGAATGCATCGGTCGACCTTAAGATCAACCTCCTATAAATGCCAGTGTTTGTACGCGTGCGGTTTACACTAAAAGGGGGAGAGAAAAAGTGGGAACATAAAAATCATGAAATCGCTCGGGCATCAACCGTTCTCATCTTCTCGCGAAAACTGTACGACTCCTATTTGGGGTTTTAATCTTATCATAAGACAAACAAAATGAGGTTATCAATGTACATACCAAGAGGGAATGTTTGGCTCGTTTAATGGTTTACATTTCTGTTGATGTACAACCACGAGGAATTTTTATACACTTAAGACTGGCAAATGTTGTCAACGAAAGGGCTCCTTCATATCTCCAAAAGGCTCAATTACTAAAAAAAAAGGTTTAATTTTGTTTACTTTTAAAGAAATTTAATACGATCGAAGTAAGAATTCCTTTGGGTGGAAAACTTTTGACGGGCGTAATTGATTGTAAAAGTTAAAATTTTGTGTGCCTATTTGGACCCTGCATGGTAGGCCATGTTTAGCCAATGATGGTCCTGGACAGTACCGAATCAAGAATAAAATTTAGTGGGGAGGGGGAATGGAATATATCCCCCATAGTGGTCATTCAAAAAGGACGTCCTCAAGATGGGGTGCGGGATGTCTACTGGCATGTGGACAGGGGGAAGGAGAAGGGAGGGGGGTTAGCCATTATGGACGTCCACTAATGATGGTATTTTTCCAGGTTTTGGATTTTCTGTTTGAGGTTTAAAAGTCAGTGAAAGGGGAAATGAACACCATAAGAAATATATTAAAATATGTCCGCAGTCCCAAATGTACTTGAATTTTGAAACCTCTAGAAAGTCGGGATTTATGCCCAACTTTATGTTAAACACCAATTTTTTGCTGGAATTTCCCTTTGAGGGCAGGAAATTTCCGTTAATCAGAAAAATCTTGAAAAATGTCGTGGAATTAGCAGTGAGACGGGTGCTTGGAAATTTAGAAAATAGGCCTTTGCATGTTCCAACACGTTTGTTTTTTGGACACCCTACTATTAAAAAAAGTTAAGGACGTCTATAATGGAGGGGGGAGAAAGATGGGGGTCTGGGTTAATGAACACCATGTGGACAGGGGCTAAAGGAGGGGGTAAGGATAAATTTTTGAAGGAATTTCTGGGACGTCCTTTTTGAATGACCCCTTATCATTTTCGGGATTTGGCTATAAATATGTTTGTGTAACAATGATGGAGGCCTGGTTAAATATTGTTGTAATAAAATTTATTAACGATCATAATGTATGATATGTTTGTGACTTGGAATAGTACGTAGTCTCGCAAATCACGCTTCCTCCATCAAGTGCGTGCTTTCCAAGTCTCGTTTTTGCCGAGAAATTTTGTCTTTACTGGTATCAGGGGAAATTTGTCTCAGATACCTTAACTCGAGTTACCTTTTAAACGAAAATCCGAGCGTCGTTAAATGGCCAGTCTTAATGGATGAATGCTGCCTCTAAATAAATCTTACTTAGGTTGCTATGGGACAGGTCTTACAAATGAAGACAACATACAACGTTGATTCCCATCGCACTAAAATCTCTTCATTAATAGCTGCAATCCCTGCAGACGTAAAGGAGCGTGGAGGACTTTTCAGCTTATAATACCAGCCAAAAAGATGATTCGGGCCCAAACATCCCCTGTTTATTACTTATTACAAACTGATACCCCCGAGTCTGAGGTCGATGTCTGCATATATATATTCTAATCCTTGTCACGGTTCAATTATATTGCATTGGACGAGTGCATTAAACTGAACTCCAGTTGGCTATGGTAGGAAATTTCGAATTGCAAAATTGCGGTGGGAGACCTTATTCCCCTTATAGCAGTCGATGTTT
Organism: Julus scanicus; assembly: GCA_034698625.1. Classification (NCBI taxonomy): domain Eukaryota; kingdom Metazoa; phylum Arthropoda; class Diplopoda; order Julida; family Julidae; genus Julus; species Julus scanicus. Next base: position 11,750 of record JAQGBW010002901.1, read on the forward strand.
CACGACCTTTGTTATATATGAGAAAAATTTAAATGTGTTCTACGTTTATATTTCATAAAGTTCTGAAAAATAGATTGCATATTCAAAGTATTCACGAAATAGCATGGCGAGTTAAATATCCTTATTATTTCTGAATTGTAGTTAAGATAGTTAATTGTTGTTACTGAAAAATGTGTTTTTATGAGTGGTTGGAATTATAGTGACGTGCCATGCTCGCAGAACAGTATAAATCATCGTATCTGATAAATCAAGTCACATTTAGCTTATTGGAACATCGCCTGACAAACTACAGGGTGGGCCAATAAAAAGTAAATTAACTTTATAAAAATCATAAAAAGGTTAATGGAATTTAATGAAAATTTGTATGAATATTTTTTTTTTCTCTTTCGAATTGCCCTCGTTCACGTTCTTTTTTAATGACGTAATCATTCGAATTTGTCTTTCAAAATGGCGTTCACTGAAGAAGAAAAAACCGAGATAAGTTTTTTGTGTAAAACGAAAACTTACAGTGCTAAGCAATTTTGAAACTGTTTCCGGAGAAAGGTGCTAACTTTGAACACAAATTGAAATAGGGAATTTTTTTGTATCCTATTTAAGTACAAATGTACAAATTTTCAATAAATTCCATTAACAAATAACCATTTTATGATTTTTATATACTTGGCTTACTTTTTATTGGCCCACCCTGTATTTTTTACTTTTTGAAAAATGTGTTGAATTTTTGTGATTTTTGTGTGATTTTTGGTGGCTTAGATGAGTAAACTTAAGTTTATTATCATTTCTTCCATTTGGAAAAATTATTTCACGTATTTAATTTTATATGGAAAATTAGAAGTTGGACATATACCCATATATGGCATGCGTGTTCGTAAGTGGTCATATATGCCGGAATGCATGACCATATATGAACCCATATCCCACATGTGCTCACTTAATTAGGTTAATATACTGTACTTGAATTGCTGGCCAGGGGAAGCTTTTTCATAAATTCATAACTGTTGTGTTTTTTAATCAAAGTAACTCCAAATTTTGCACAAATATAGGCAACACACGCACGAACAAAACAGCTATTTCAATTTGTACTCAGTATTCGCCATTCGCTGCCAGACATGCCCGGAGGCGCTTGTGCCATTGGACGATTGATGAGCCAATTACTGTTTCAACAAGTTCATCCCAAGCAGCCAGAATTCGGCGTCTTTACTCTTTGACATCCACGAATTTTGTGCAAAATTGGATTTACTTTGATTAAAAACAAAAAAGTTACGAATTTATGAAAATGTTTCGTCTTTTTTTTGTGGCCACCCTGTACATACAAAATAACAATTAAAAAAAGTCTACTCTTTAAAAATTTCCATTCTTTTTAAAAAAATATTATATGATTTATAGTGAGAGGAAGTTTTTGAAGGAATGATTCTTGAAATCCTTGAAATGCATTTCTATTTCCTGAACGTGTTCTACTCAAGTGTATCAATTGTTTTTTTTCGTTCAAATTCCCATGTTGTTTGGTGTTCAAATAATAATGCGTTCTTCTTGCAAGCCCCTGTTGCATCGACTACAACTGCTGGTCATTTGAGAACATGTGCGTTTTGATGGGAATTAAGATGTCTTTGCGGTGCGATCTTACGCTTTAATGCTTCCAGAAATGCACGCATCAAGATTTTGAGAGGGTTCAAATAGCGTGTGCGTGAACGGTGACACCAAAGGCGCTCCAGCTTTTCTTCTCCTGTCGTTGTGCAATGGCACGGATACATGTATAGTGTAATACAGTGTATATAACGTATATATAGTGCAGGCGGTCAATAGAAAGAGAAATTAGCAAAGTGCGTGTCTTCGAATTACGTAAGCCCGCCATTAGTCCACGTGGAATTAATAACAGTTCTGGCATGTCGAGTTGTTCGAGTGTAACCATCGTCTTAATTAGCTCTTACAATTAAACTAATGAGACCGACGTTGTACTTATGTTTTCCGACTGCGTTTCCCAACGACATTCTGTTTGACAATTTCTACGGAGTCCTCTTTTCTCACCACCGCATGTGTCTATATATATACACATTTCTCATTCTCGTTGATACACCGCTACACGTCCATGTTAATGCGTTTGTACAGAGTTCATTAATGCAAATAAAATCCAATAATGCCAGCTGTCCTTTTAAAAGAAGCCCTCTGGAAAGTAAGAGAGGGCTTGTCACCGTGCCATTGTCGACAAGTTGCTCCTGTAGGCGAGGAAAGATTTTTGGGCTAATGTCAAAGACGTTAAATTGAAACGTTGTGCTCGGATAAAAGATGCCAACGAGAAGGAATTCTCAATTAATGAGGAAGTTTCAAATATTTAGTTAGCAAATTAGTGATATCAAAATTCAGGGTGGAACAGTAGGTACACAATCAACACAATATACGTCGGAGTTAAGTATACAGTGCATGGAACCTCGGTTTACAAACGTCTCTGTTTACGAACAATTTAGTTTACGAACACCACATGTTGTTTCGCTTTACGAACGATGCTTCAGTTTACGAGCACATTTTTCTGGACCACCAATCAAAGGTCCGAGTTTATGCAATTGTTTTACTAGTTTCAGCAGGACATCTTTGTTACCAATAAGTTTTACTAAATACAGTTAACATCAAAAATGTTATAATTTCCAAGGATGTAAATTAAAATCGATATTAGTTTCAAAGATATATCCTCAATTGCAAATATGGCAAAAGTTTGTCTCTTGTTTTATCCACGCCAATTTCAGACTCATTGAGACTTGAATCATATAATTAACAACAGAATAGAATGGAATAATACACGTTTTCCTAATGGAAACAATGTTTGTTAAAGTAAATTTCTTAAACAATGTGCAAATGAACGACGACACCACGTGGGTGTCTTTATTTCCTATGATGTTGGAAATCATGGATGTACATATTAAACTGCTTTTTCTAATATTACGGTTATACTATTTATTTCCTTTTTTGTATTATTTCCACACATAAGCTATAACATGTTAAAAAATTCTAGGACAAAGAACGCATTATTTGGATTTACATTAATTGCAATGGGAAAAATTGATTCGGTTAACAAACTTTTCGGTTTACGAACAGGGTCAAGGAACGGATTAAGTTCGTAACCCGAGGTTCCGCTGTAATGTGTTAAAAGAAACCCGCAATATGAATACAATGTTGTGCTTGTGTATTGACCTACTTCAAATAATATTTGTATTAATTCATGGGATTTTATATAAATTAACTTGCTTTGTAGACACTTTGTATATTCCAACAATTACTCAATAAACGTTTGACCATCTCTGGTCTTTGATATATTTTAAAGTCATAACCAACCAAAGTATACAATTATGATGATATGAAATGATGATTTCTTCCCCGAATGTAAAAATAATGGTCGTCTATATATTTTCGGGAAAATAATGATATAAAACACCTAATGTGAAATGGACTGATTTGCGACGAAAATGAGCCAGTTTATCAAACTTTAATATTGCAAGCATCTGGCTACACATATAAGGATAATCGATAACTAAATTTCGCTGTCATCGCATATGTATTTTTTTGGTTGTTATAGTTAACGACTTCAATGTTTGCACCGGCATTTCTAGCGCTCACATTCATTCTTAAGCTTTTAAGAGGTAATATTTGCATTCAGACAAGTTTTATAAATTAATGAGAAGTCATCCCACACATTAATTACAAGTCTGGATTTTTTGAAAAATACTGTTTCATATTATGTTGGTGGTACATAAATTTATCATAAACAAAACTTATTTTTAACTATTTATCATACAGTTATCATAGTTATCATAGTGTGAATGCAATTGTTCTAAACGAAATTTCCATATGGAGTTAATTATTTTTCAGTGGGTAATTTTTTTTAACAATTTAAGTAGACATTTATATTTAACATATAAATATTATACATTTTAAATTTCCATCCTTGTACAGTCTGTATGGATGAAAAAATGTAATGTAAAAGTAATTGTAATCGCATCTTTGTTTCTCATCCAATTTTTAATTAAAATGAAATTTCATTTTTCTGTAGCAACACTTGTTCTAAACAGTTTCATTTTCCTTGTGGGGCTAATAAATTTGAGATACAATATATACAGGTATATTTTTTATTTTATGATCTTCATAGAACGTTTTCCTAAATCTATCGTCGTTAACTTGTCCAAAATTTGGCAGCGTTTTATTTTGGCGCTTTTGGCTTTTAATGTAGTTGAGCAGTGAATGGCCGTCTGACAGCAGTTGATGTTGATGCTTCTTCGGCCACCTACCGAGATTAAATTAATGAAAAAAGAATCAGGTCAGCTTTTTCTTTTGTGGTTTATAATGATTGCTCGTTTTGGACGTTAGACGCGAGTGGCGTTTTGATAACGCTTTTGCAAGTAGCCTGTTTTTTTTTTCTTCTTGCTAGACGCAGACGGACGGTGACTACTGGTCATTGAGGAAGAATGAAATAGCAGAAGAGCTTTTGTGTTGTCCAACCTCAAAAGAATGCTCAGATTAAAAAAAAAATGGAGACGAAGGTTTTTGCCATTATTGCGTTTGCCCAGAGAATTGGACGGGCGATTGTCACGTCCAATAACCCGAGCGCCGTCATCCAATTTGGGCCCAACACGACTAATCTCGTCTCGATTGTCTTATTACTTGGCAGGAATCTTTTTAGACAAGTTGCCATTTTGTTAATGCCAAGTAGCACACTAATTTATTAAGTATTCGAGATATTCGCGTTGCTCAACCACTTAATTGCCACTTTTAAAGGAGAGTTTGTGAACGTGTTTAGAACATTAGTAAGACGGCTATGGCGCTAGATGGCGCATTTAGATCTTTAGTGATTTGGAGACTTTGAAATAGTTTTAATCTTATATAATGCTTTCTTTTAAAATATTATGCAAATGTATTGGGCTTCTAATAACTTCTATGGTTGAACAACCATTTTTTTACGAAATTACGATCTGAAATTGGCACGGAAAATAACATTGTTTCGCTCTTATTTTACATATAATCACTTTTTCAACATACGTTGTTTACATAAAATAATACACTATTTATTTATGCATAGCATGGTTTTTTTCAAGTATTTTAAAATTCTTGAATACATTTGTGTATTATCAATGAATAGAAAATTCGACAGCTTTTGGAAAAGTTTTATAAATTGTAAACACCTTTTGGGTGTTTTAGGCCGTAAATCAAGGAATGGGTGTATTTTCAACTTTTCTCTAAATTTATGTGGCTCACCTGATATCTTTGGATGTGAAATAACTTCCAACTAAACTGTATTCAAGAACAAGTTATACGTGAACGATTTATTTTAACATCAAATAAAAATAAATAAATAAATAAATAAATAAACATCAAGATGTGAAGGGATGCTGAAGGGATTCCTATTTTTTTAATAACTCCAAACAAAGAACAAGGAAATTCTTAAAAGCACGAGATTAAGAACAGCACGTGCATCTTCGTAAAAATGCACGTGACTGTGACGTCACAAATTCATCCTCATGCAATATATTCAAAGGGTAGACATTTTGTGTTCCCTGAAAAACTAACTTTTTCATCCATTTTTCACCCCATACGTCCGCAGTTGTAGGATTCCAAGTGACCCTGTACAACAGTTTGCTATTCCTCCATAAATGCAATGGGTAAATATGGATCTACGACTGGAAATGCCTGAGCGGTGTACTGTATATCGTACACGGAAATCAAAGTTTGCCATGCGATTTAACAGGAAATACCGAGGAAATTTCGGTACATATCGATCGCTAAATACACGCCAGGTTCGTTTTTTAAATGTGCAAGTTGAAGACTTCAACAACAAAAAAATTGCTTACTATGTTGGTGCATGGATAAATGCGGTTGGCAAGACCTAAATCGTTAGATCAAATACATGTTCCAAAATATACTACGGTTTTGTACGAGACAAAAGAAGAATTTATCGATTTGTATGTTTTTTTATTTTATTTTTATAGACAGAAAAATTCTAAGAATGTTAAATTTTCGGATCATTTTTTCATAATTGTGCAAACCAAAATTTCTTTTTTTTAGGGAATCAGCCTCAGGTGATAGAACTAGCAGAAGTTTAGCTAATTATACTAATTATGATTACATTTTACCTGTATCATGATTTTATGCACAGTTTGATGATAGTGAGTGCACACTAATATACACTTGTAATTCTCGATCTCAAAGGTCCCGATAACTCGATCGCGTTGATTTTGATTTGGCATGCTCACATAGGAAAATTAAAGATGGTGAATGAAGGTTTACAGAAGAGCACATG
>JAQGBW010002902.1:0-18027 GCA_034698625.1 Julus scanicus
CCAGATTACAGTCCTTCCTTTCACTTCTCAAGTGAAAGGGCACAAACCACATGGGCACTCAATAGATAGTCACCTCAGTATAGTAATAAAAGTTGTCACTTGAATTGTAATGTTCTATATAGTTTTAGACCTCTTTATATAACGCTTTTATTTTAGAGATAAGATTTCTGATGGTATTTACGTATATGGGATTAACCATACTTAAAATTTTACCCATAAGACCATTGTGGGCCATTCAAAAAGAAAGTCCCCGAAACGCCTTCAAAAATTGGGTACTTTAAAACCCAAAACTTAGTAAAGTGTAATTCATTTTTCTTTTCATCTTACTCTTGAGTGTCTTCAATTTTCCATTATTCACCATCTCGAATATGAATGTTGTTTCACAAAGATTAATCGTTACGAGAAATTTCAGTAATTAGCTAATGATTCAAACAAAATGGTACGAAGTGTTTCGGAAACATTCGTAGTTGCACTTGTAAGCTCTTAATATTAAGTACTTTAACGGCGGCTAGCTATTTAATCTTCAAGCGTAATTTGCATACTTTTCAAAGGGAACCCACGCACATGGCCACACTCTCAATTATACCTCGTGGTTAATTATAGTTTCTGTTCAGTCTAATTATCTTCCACATGCGTTTTTTTCCTCCAATTAAATGCTTGCTTCTAATGGAATAACGGCAATGCTGCTCTTCTTCCTCCGTTTCTCGCTGCTGAAATTATTGAATGGAACGTATAAGACGAAATGTCTTAATAACAGCTATAAAACCCCCGATATGATCTGCTGTTTTTCAATTTTGACAAAATGGCTTCGGTTATATTGCTCAATTTCAATGTCGATTACTACCATGGGCGTATCGTCCGCACATTGACTATCAATATTCGGCTTTTCGAAAGATGACATATAGTATAAGTACGTAGGAAATTCATTTTGGGCTTTCTATAGGTTTCGAATCATATATGCTAATTTAATCCTGATATCGTAAGAAACTATGAATTATTTAATAACTCCTACCTACATGTATCCTACTATATATTAAGAAGGCTTTCTATAGGAGAGTACGTGTTAACCTTTAATACAGAAATTCATAAATAGGGAAATTGGTAAATGTTTTCAGCTTGTGTAATGTAGTTTTAGAAGATATTCAGAAATTTCTCTGTAAGTTGAACGTGACATGACATATAAAAACAAGCATGTTGATGTGTATTAAAATACAAGCAGTGGTAGTACACTTATTTCTAATATTGCAGTAGATGTTTTAACATCTGCATGTATTATGTTGTTTAAACTATATACATCAACTAATCGTATGCGTTAAGATTTCGTTATTTTCAATAACTTATATACAAACATTTGCAACAGCTTATACTATTTTATTATAACATGTGAAAATAAAAACTTAAGACCTTTTTTTTCCCCCATAATTGACTAGTTGTCTCGATGGTGATGAAGATATCGGTCCATGCATGCATTGAATTTGTTACTAAGCATTTAAAATGTACACATTATGTTGTAGCAGATGGTTCGTTTTATATTTGCTCTCGTTATTGTGTGATTAAATTTAGTTTTGTAACACGATCTGAATGATAACATCAATTCAAACCGGTCTGATATAAACAATCGGTCAGTATATGATAACTGCGAAGTAGTGTTCCATAAGACTTGCTTTTCATCCAAAGGCCTGCGGATTGAGTGACTAAAATTGCACAGAATTTGTATTATGTCCAATAGGCTTGGAAATCGGGAAATGTTTTAATTTTTATCACCTCTAACGCACCATTCTTTGATTGAAAAGTCGATTATACGCTGGTCGAGTTGAATCCAAGTTTTTTTATTTAGTAGTTTCAACTCTTCGATCATTGATTTGCAGACCTTTTCCTGGCAAACTTTCATAATTTTGCAGTCCAGTGAATTCAAGTCGGAAACTGTTTGGTCGCCAGTGGTTGAGTTCGATGTGTGGAGTTTCCCTTTGCAGCAGTTCAAGTGTTTCTCGAGCATGGTCCGAAAGAAGTTTTTTGTTACTACATTATTGCCGTATGTATAAGTTTCAGTCGAAGCATTTTTCACCACCAGCGCATTTTTCAGACACCAGCCGCGACTCATTACCACAATATCTATTGAAAGAGTGAAACATTTTGTATGTGGAATATTTTCCATCAAATTTACTGGCTTTCTTGCATTACACCCAAAAAAAAAGAGCTGTATCCAAAACATATTCATTGTTTTAATGGGACTAACAGTTCATCATGCAATTGAGCAACATAATTTTGAAATATAATACTTTTATTGGTTAATGTGTTTCAAATTGTGTGAACTTTTAATTAAGTATGTTTGATGCATCATGTTTCCAAAACAACTTCATTATAAACGCACATGTAATTGTAATGCATCACGTTTTGATCTATGGTTTGGCACCATCCTTGTAAATTATTCTGCAATTTACATATTTTAGATTTCTTTCTTCCATCGGCTCAAGCGTGATGTACATGTATTTGCTTTATAATGGTAATAGATTTAGAGTTGAATGTAATTTATAATGCGAAAACCCAATAATCTGTATATTCTGCATGTTGATTTCTATCGAACGGCTAATTAACACAACATTCAGGCAACACCAACATTGATCAAACTCATGCAAAATAGATGTAATGTTGTAAAGCAGACAGACATGCATGTGGTGTTAATTTAGAAATGGGTTTAATTACACATGCTTTTGCAAAACAAACATGTACTTGTTAATTTGCTAGTGTTAGGCCTGTATAAGAGCTCTTAAAACAGATACTGAAGCCGGCCGGCTCTCCACCAAGACGTGCATGTACATATATACAAGTATTTACACACATATGCAAAACAGTGTGCCCTCCTGGTTTGTTTCAGCCGCCATTTTTTAAATATATGTAAATATCAAAATTGTACAGTTATTGAAGACATTTATTAGGTGCACAATTTTGATATTTACATATATTTACAAAATGGCGGCTGAAACAAACCCGGAGGGCAAACTTTTTTGAACATGTGTGTAAATACTTGTATACATGTACGTCTTGGTGGATACCCGGCTTAATGCCTTGAGTACACACAAGATGAAGCACTAAACTGAAATAGTTTCTGCAAACCAAGTTGACAAAATGTGGTTTCGTGAACATATTGCCACAAACAGGTTTGCCTAAATGTAATTGTCCAAACAGGAAAGGTTTGCTTCATGCACTTCATTGCAGGGGACGCTTATGCCCCACACACACTTGACTCACTTATGTAAAATCGGCTGCTAACGCACAAAAAACGTTAATCGTGCATGCGCACAGCTATCTTCGAGTTTGCGTGCTTCTGTGCGGCATCGTCTGCGTTTTTTCTTTGACCTGCCAAACATACGACGCACAGCAGGAACGAAAAAAATGGCGACACTCGCAAAATCCGAAATCTCGAAAACATGTCACAGCAAATGCCAGAAAAATGGCCCGCTTTGTTGCGCTTGTGTACGCGTAGGTTTATGTGCACGCATGCACTTATCATTTGTGAATTTTACTCTATGGTGTAATTATCTTAATAATTTGATAAATAAATACAATTTTGTATTTACAAAACTTTTTTTGTTTCACTTTAAGTCACAAAAGAAAGAATTGGCATATTTTGTATTGTTTGCAGGAGCGCACATTTTTTTTCTGTTCGGCAAATGTGCATCGACGTCGAATTGCGTGTGTTGTTCGCCATATGGCATTGCCAGCGAATTTTTCACAAAGTGCGTCAAGTGTGCGTGGGGCATTATACTAGGGAGAACACAAACTATTCGCCTCTAGCAAGCGGAGTGTAAAGGAATTGGTAGGAGCGCCTTAACCATGAAATAGTGTTTCATTGATTTCCTTTGATCTTCACCGCCTCTTGAGCGATTACCAAAATGTTTTATGGAAACAAGTTTTTTTTGGCTCAATGTTTCATAAAACTTGGTTGCAGAAATCTAGTGAGCATCCACATATCACCAACATATTTGCGAAAGCCTTTTTCAGTTAAGTGTTTTATCTAGTGTTAATATTTTAGCGTAATTAAAAGTAATTCTATAATAAGACAATTTTAACAAATAAGACTTCCTAAATGGGAATATATATATTTCTATTTTCTGTGTCTTAAGAGAATGCAAATTAATGGACATTTTTCAAACTTGTTTATTAATTTAAAAAAATCTACCATTTCAAAGTAAAATACGAAAAAGTAATACCATTGCTGATTCATCAAGCTATTTTAAACAATTTTTATTTAATTTCTTTTTGTTTGGCTGTGATTGTGTTTTAAAATGTCACCCATTGAAAGTGATAGGGTTGTGATTCACCTTAAATGCAACAGTGAAAGTTGGTGGTATTAATCTTGTCATTTTTGGTTAATTTTTTGTGTGTGTGCTGTTTATGCCTTAAAGTGACCTTTTTTAATTACTATTCAAAACAAGTCACAATGTTGACCTGCAATTTATGTACATATAAGTGGATCAGGGGTATTTGAGAGATAAATACATGCCTCCTTACAAAATATGTAAATACGCGGAATTACACCAATGGTTTCTGTCACAAAGGTATCTTATCATCCCCTTCTCCCTATCCCTAAAAAATTGCATCCTGGTTCTAGTAATAAATTAATGCTTCAATGTACTTTGGATCATCATCATCATCATCATCATCATCATCATCATAATCTATGCTCTCCAGGTTAGTGTCATCACTACTGTCTGGCTATTGCACTTAAGGCTGTTTTTTGTTGTCAAGTGTATTTTTGTCCATATAGTTTACGTTCGTTATTCAGTTTGATACTTTACCTTATTGATAATGTAAGAGCTGAAGAAAATATTAAGATAAAATCTTTAAAACTTGGTGTTCAGTAAAATGTAGTGAATTTCTCTCTTAAACGCCCTGTGTTACCTGAATGAGTGAAAAAGAAAAATATGCATTAATAAATGTGAGAAAATGCACGAAAACTGCTTTATCTGTAGAAGTGTAATTAAAAGGGATTAGGTGGACTATTGTTTGTCAGATAAAGCTTAAAAGCTTATATATATTCTTTGCTCTTGTTTCCTTATGTCACATTCAACAGCACATGTGAAAAACCAAATAACTCGCATACATTTTAAAAATGTCTGTCTTCATTGAGGTAAATATGTTAATCCGACAACCCGACTCTATATAGAGTGCTTCTAATTTTGTCAACGTACTATTGCATAGCAATGTCAGTAATGGTTTTAGATCGATGTATAGGCGCATTGAGATAAAAATTAATTACTTGAGCAAGATACTTAATCGCCTTAGCTTTAATTCCTTCATTTCTGTTTTTCATTGATTGTACCCCAAGGAAACTAAACAACATTAAAACCTCTCTTTACTTTACAGCGGATAAAACCTCATTAACTTTTTCTTGAAAATCAATCCACCCTTAATTTCCAAATGGAATAAAGAAATTAACACAAATCCAGTGAAAAAAAATGTGCAATTGTAAATTTATCAGGCGAATTGCATTAAAATGGATGTTTTTAAAAATAATATACTGATAAGCATTTCTTTCACGAGCATGGACCATTTTTATACAATGACTAAAACTATTAGAAGCTTTACTTAAATATTATTCAGCAATTTAGTCCAAACTACAATATTGTAGCGAAAACTTGAACATGTAGTACCTTTGTATACAAAATATGATAACCGCAGCTTGACTAGGCTTCAAGGTGGTGAAATGTACATGATATTCAGCAGGAGATTTTCCATTCTTATTTAATTCACCATGAAATATTAAATTGCTCACTACAATGGTGTACTTCTTATTATGCCACAATTTATTCTAAATGTCATGGATTATGGTAAAGTAATGGACTGTACGCTATCTAAAATGGAAATCAATTTAAAGTCTGTAGGCGGGACGCTAGTCACATGATACTGTCTGTCATACGATCTAGAGCATTTGCAGTCTTCAAGCTCCAACCTCGAAATGTGATGTTTTTTGGCTTCCAAAAAAATTACATTTTAAGCATATAAGATTGAGATAAAAGTATATTATTTGTGATTGAATTAAGTTTTTATCAGAAAACAATTTTATAACTCATTATATTTAATGGTTCAGACATTTAAAGTGACAAAGCATTTGATAAAAAAGGATTCAGACAATCATTATTTGCTTTTTAAAAATAAGTAATGGTCTTCTCCTACCCACTCGAAAGCAAACAACGCAATATTATATAGCATATTTAACTATGTCACTTTATTCTTCACCCTACATGCATTGTTTATATTTTTTAGGTAATGTAGCAAGCAGATTTTACTTTAAATTTTGGAATGCGATACTGTGTTGAAAGCAATATTTATGTAACTCTTTGAACTGATAGTAAAGTTAAATAGTACTGAACTATCTCAAAAACAGGCTGTAAAACACTAACCCCCTTACCACAGCTGCTCAAGAAACTGCTGCTCAAGCTTGAGTCACATTTGGCTGTCGTGTCACAGTCTTGAGCTCGTCTTGGCAATTTTTCTGTGCAGCTGTGGTATGCATCTGGGGCTTGAGACGCAGCTCGGTCTCAAGCTCATGCAATTTGAGCAATTGTGGTTCGGGGGTAAGCATCGAATCAACCATGTGTGTAGCTATAACCAAGTATAAATATTTGTATTTAAAAATTGATTTTTGTGCGATCGTAGGACAAGAAGAAAGTTGTAAACTATTTTTAATACACTTTTAATTCCATTTATTTATTAAATGTGTTTATGACTGAATTGTGCTGTGAAGTATTATATTCACAAACCATTTCAATTATTCTACATACATGTGTACATGGAAGTCCTAACTCTGGCTAGCTTCTGTATAACGTTTTTGGGAATATCATCTCATGTCTGAATATTACTTCACTACACAAATCATAATTGTAATTTTAGAAAATTAATAAAGGGGTAGTAGTTTAAATATTTTAACTTCCGTATACTGTACTATGGAGATGGGGGGATTCGATACTCGGCATTTTAAATATCGACTACCTGGCGTTCAGTTCAAAAGTTCAGCGTCACAGCTTATAGCTATTTGAATTTGTTGCATAGCATTGGATACACAAGTCAGCTATAAACATCAGTGTTTAACAAAACTAAATTCAATTATAATAATCTGAACTTATATTTAAACGTTTTACGTAGCTATTTTGAATTTAGATTCCAAAAAAAAAAAAAAAAAAAAAAACTACATCTAGCTGAAGCGTATGATTTCACCGGGATTACAAGTTTAAAGACTGCAGATGTGGAGCAAAACTGTACTTGCACATATACTGATCATTGAACCGATTATTATTTATTTCTTTAATTAAGTCTTAATGTTTTCATTTCATTACTTTTATACTAGTTTCATCATCTCTCTACATGCACATATACAGGGTGGACCAAAAGACACAGCCAAGCCACTTTTTTTCTGAAATATTATAGTTACGAACATTCTGTTAATGCAGTTAAATTTGAAGTCGACCGTGTGCTCTATCCACTGATGTTGTTAGATGTTAACTACGGCAATTTCTTCACGAAAATTCACATAATAACTTGTGGCTAATACCACATGGGATAAAATTTAAATGTCAAATCAGCTAGGAAAAGGAAAGAATGTGATAACGCATTTTACTGATATGATTTTCAGAGATGACATGCTATATGCTGTATCCTCCAAGTGATATTTCACAATTAAATAGCAACATTAGCATAAATCAGTGTATAAAAGTTGAAGTTTGAATTTCTCAATTACACAATACATGTAATTGTAGGTCGATCACTGCAGTACAACACTGCTGCAGCGTAGCTGCCATTTTCGTTTCTATCAGCTCCTAAAAACATTGTATTAAGCTTAAATAATAGCCAATGAAGACGAAAACAGCTGATTTCATACAAACAGAGCAGTCTCTTCCTTTTCCTGATTTGACATTTTGTCCTGATGTCCTAAGTGTTACGGGTCACAAGTTATTATGTGGATTTCCGTAAACAAATGGTTGAAGTTAACCGCATTAACATAATGTTCATAACTATTAATTTAAGATAAGTGGAGTAGTTGTGACTTTAGATCCATTCTGTATTTGTAGTACAAGGGCGAGTCAAATGAAAGTGAGCCAACACAAATATCTAACATTGCAGCTGAGTTCTTTATTTAAAAGTAGTCGCCATGAGCATTTACACATTTATCCCACTGACTAACGAGGCGTAGAATTCCCCTCTGATAAGTCCTTGGATAGCTGCTTTAGGATGTCTGTAACTGACTCCTTCACGTCATTGTCCGACATAAATCGAGTTCCCTTGATTTGTTTTTTCATTTACCCGAAAATGTGGAAATCACAAGGGGTTAGGTCGAGGCTGTAGGGTGGATGTTGCAATGTTTCCTACTTAAACTGTTCTAGTTTTTCCCGAGCAAGATTAGCAACGTGGAGACTAGCATTGCCGTGTAGCAAGATTACCCCCTCCTTGAATTGATGTTCAATTGCAATGTTCGCCATACGCAGCAGCCATAAGATGACTGATGTCGTGTTGGGAAACGCCTTCAGCTGTCAAAAATCGGACCACACCACGCTGTTTTTTTGGAGCGACCATAATGAGCTAGACCCGTTTTTAACCCACTGTTTGAGAGCATTAAAAATCTTATCCGCACAACAACATATCACTTTCGTAAATGAGAGCTGTCTCTTTGCTATGAACATGAGTTGCAGATAATGGCCCGAAACATTTTCGCGTGGGGTGGGTTGGCTCTCTTTCATTTGACTCGGCCTTGTACTAGTCTTGTATTGTCTCAGTGCATGGTACAGATTTTTTTAGGCAAGACTGGCATTTGTTTCTGACTATACTTAGTACATGTAGACCTTTGTAGGGCACAACGGACATTACTTAATTTAATTTGTTCTGTCACATGAAGGGCGAATGTTTACTGTCAAACGGTTTCTACATTTCGTCGTAAACATCGATCATGCAGCAGTAAGGTTAAACTTGAGGAATATGGCCCCAATTAATTTTGATGGCGAAATGTGCAATAACCCCACTAATGCCTTTGAATGGATCGTGTCAAGTTTAGCAATCGAAACAATTAGTAGCAGTGGTTATTAGCTTTGGCTCTTATTGAAAAGACGAGTTTGGAATCTGTCCTCCGTATTAATGACTTGGTATATGGGCGGCCTATTGAATAATGGATGACGCATCATGCACACTCTACCGAGTCTCTGACAAAATTCTTTCCTACCAGCTTCTGGAAAATGTGACTGACATGCTCTCTTTCCGTTGTTACGAGCGCTTTACACAAAAGATTGGGAGGAATGAATCAAGTAGTGAATTTAACTTTCAGCAGCGGCATTTTTAACGTGTTTGACACACGAGCGGGCATAGGAATGACCTTTCGATGGCTACAATTGAGACGTTGCTTAGGAATGGAAAATTGGGCATATTGCCCAGAAAACACAGTGTTGGTAAAAGTACACGCGAAAGAGTACAATTGAACGAAATACCACCAGTAAGTACAAGATGTATACTTGTCAATAAAGTTATCCACCAACGAATCTGCTACATTATAATTAAGTTAAATTGTAAATTAAACACAGTGTTGGTAAAAGTACACGCGAAAGCGTTGTAAATTATTGACTTGTCGATTGTAAATTAACTTTATTCAGTAACGATAATAGTATAAATTAAACTGCATTATACTACTTAAACATTAAAACGTAATGCAAGAGGAGACTATAGAGCATTAAAGACACGGGGTACAGTGGGCCAGAGAAAACTTTTAGTTCTAGTGTGGATATTGGCTTGAGAATTTTAAGCTAACATATGCTTTTACTTGCTACTACATGTATACAAGGTGGCCACAAATAAAAGAACCTTTTTCATAAATTCGTAAAAAATCTGGTATTAAATCTGAAGTTTCTCGATCGAAAAATTGAACAGTTTCTCGAGCGGATTTGAACTCCTTTGATTATTCCATCTGAGGGAATGTGGTGCAAAAAGTGTACCGAACAAAGATTCGTGATGTCAAAAAGAGTTAAGACGCCGAATTCTTGCCGCTTGGGATGAACTTGATCAAGCTGTAATCGACTCGTCAATTGCCCAATGGCGGAAGCACCTCAGGGGCATGTGCCGCAGCAGATGGAGGACACTTTGAGTACAATTTAAAATAGCTGTTTTGTTCGTACATTTGTTACCTATATTTGGGAAAAATTGGATTTACTTTGAATATAAAAAAATGTTATACGAATTTATGAAAAAAGTTTTGTTTTGTGGCCACCCTGTATATAGCAAGAAATTATGGTCTTCACGTACGTGGCATAAAGTGAGGCACTTTCACTTAATTTACACGCTTTGAATTACATTTTTGCACTTGCCGTCAGTTTTGATAATTATAATATCGTCTAACATGGTTAAATTGATTAAAAAAAGTAGAAAATACATTAGAAAAATGTGAAAGTTTTTATAGTAGTTGGAATACGGCGTATTTCAGTTTCAATTAACTCATTGCGTTTTTCTTCTCAGTTTACCAAATAAGTAAAGTAAAAAGAGACATTTCACAAAAAAAAAGCAGATTTTACCACCAAATAGCAGATTTGATAAGCTTTTCATTCGTAGCCACTCATCCTCACAATTTTAGATCAATTGGACTATTAAAGAGTGTTTCAATGGATCCCAGTCTGCCCATCAGAAAGGTATTAAACCAGATTATGTGAATTTTTGGGGTAAAATAAAAATAAAAGTATATAACTTTAACTAATTTCCCTACAAAATTAGTTTTCAACAAAAATGTAAATTTTCGCATTGGTATGCAAAAGAATCAACTAAATTGGCATTTAAACTTAATTTTGTGTGTATTCACCACAGTCTTACATCATTTCACTCAGCATGTTTTTCATACATGTGCACGTACTACGTCTTTTTGCTAAAATTGAGCGTGAAAATTAGTGCAAAAAATAGTTTTCAAAATTAAATGAGACCATACAGATGCAGCATGCTTCCCCAGTATAGTGTAGATTGTAAGGCATGTCTTCAAGAATGCAAGGACCCAGGTACATGTATCAGAAGTTTGCTACTGTTGTATCTTACAATGCACATGCATAGGCTGCAAAGTTGACACATTTGTCCTCAATGTCTTTCTTCTTTTGATTCTTCGGTTACATCATCCCAAATAAGCATCCCACAGATGCTGAATGGGATTTAAGTCTGGAGATTGTGGTGCATGAAGCTGCTTAGCTTCTTTAAAGATTCCTTGACACTTTTGGCTGTATGTGTTGTCATGATTTTGCTAAAACATAAATGACCCACAAAGTCCCAATTTTTGAGTAACTTTTTCTAGATTAACTTGTTGAATATTGAAAAAAATATTGTTTCAAAATTTAATCTAAGATCTTTACTTCAATCACTATAATTCACTTTTTGGCACGTTTTTTTCTGTTTTAAACCCTTATTTTGGCATTCATACTTTAACTATTTAAGCAGATAAAAAGTCATTAAATTTAGATTCGTCACTGAACTCCCAAAAAAGGTTGCATTGTTCCATTTTTACATTAACAATCGCTTAACAGGAGTGAAAATGTTATTGCTATTGATCACTTGTTTGTGTTAATCTAGGTTAAGGATAAGGGGTAATTTGTTGTACATATTAACCGAGCAAAATGTACTGTTTGGTAATTAACATCAAAAATAGATTAAATAAATACAATTCAATAAATAAATTCAATGAAATGTATTAATTTAAAATTGTTGTAATGTTCTGAAGAATAAAACAAATGTTTATGGTAAACACATTTTACTGTAGAATTGGAATAATTATTCCAATTATGATAGATTTAAATCTATCATTCAGAGATAAATAAGATACCATGCTATTATTGCACTAATATACTATCAATAATTACACACTATATCGTCTTTAAAAGTTGTAAAATTGTAATAAAATTGTACTGTCATCAAAACTGAAAATGATTTCACAGCTTAGGGGCCATTCAAATAGGACGTCACCAAAATTTCTCCCTATCTCCTGTCCACATGGTGTCCGTTTTAGCCCAGACCCCACTTCTCCCCCCTCATGGACGTCTTTTTATTTTTTTGAAAAGTAGGGTGTCCAGATACGTTGCAGCATACATTTCCAAGCACCCACCTCGCTACCAATTTCACGACATTTTCCAGATTTTTCTGATTAAGGGAAATTTCTTGACCCCGAAGTGAAATTCCAGCATAAAATTGATAAAGGCTAACTTAAGTGCCCTCCGGGACTGGGATCTAGCACGTAAACTTCTCCCAACATCCCTATTATGGTCATAAACATGTTTTTAATGGTATCATCCACAAATGTCTTGTATCACCTCAGTTGCTGTTGACACCTTTGTATATTTATAATTCCATCATTTTACCTGACTGTAAAATCTTCTGTAAAATCGACTGTAAAATGTTTTTAATGGTATCATCCACAAATGTCTTGTATCACCTCAGTTACTGTTGACACCTTTGTATATTTATAATTCCATCATTTTACCTGACTGTAAAATCTTCCTGTGCATTTCTTCCATTTTGTCAGGTTGGAAGAAACAATGAATTTTGTTTCATCTAGATACTCTCCTATAGAAATTATAACAGATTGATGTTGATAAATACACTTGCAATGAATACACTCTGAAAGTGGGAGAAAACACCATGTTGGCAAGTCCTCTAGTGGCGGGTAATTATGCGCAATAATGCATGCTGGGAAATATTTTTCTACGCATATGTAGTGGAGTAGATCCGGTCAACTTTTTGTTCATGTATGTGGAATTTAAATTTTGTGTTCTAGTCATTCATACACTGTGAGTCATAAAAAGTAGAACCCAATACAAAAATGACAACTTCGAGAAAAATGCTTCGATTTAATTGAAATTTAGCACTTACATAGAACAATAATGTAGGAACAAAAAAACTTCTTCCGGACATGCGACAAGTCTCAGATTTTCTCCTTTTTCAACAAGACGTGGTGCATTTCACCGAACCCAACCGCTGGCCACCAAACAGTCTGTATTTGAATCCAGTGGACTACACAATTTGAGTTCTCCAGGAAAAGGTTTACAAGTCGAAGATTAATAATATCGAAGACTTGAAACTACGAATTGATAAAACTTGGATTAAACTCGACCAGCATTAATTTAATCGATTCGTGAATCAAAGAATGGCGCGTAATACTACGGGCGTGTGTAAAGGCCACTGAAGCCCATTTAAATCTAAGCATTTTTCACGAAGTTTTTGTATTTTTATGCTATTGGGTTCTATTTTTTTATCAATCACATAGTGTAGTTTGTTTGTATTTACACATACATTCACTCATGTGTCAAAAAGTATTCACCTGATATTAAAACTTGGGGTAATGAACCCTGATGCCTGGTCACACAGTAATACATTGTGGACAGGTTATGCTGTTTCTATAATGAAAGTTCCATGCAATATATCCAGATAAATGTTAAACTGTAAATTTGTTCTGTAATTTTATTAAATTTTTACTTAGACCTGATTGTTCCCTTCTTTAAAACATTAAACGTAAGTCTGTATCACTGTTTCTTTTTTGTTGTACACTTAGCGCAGTTTGCCTCGTGTCCGGACAAATTTAATTTCGCCATACAATTATTCGCCTTACAATTGTTTGCGAGATTAGTTTTTTCGTTAGACAACACTGTAGAAGATTTACTGTAACTTGCTCGCTCAGTGGCATTTCAAGACTTATTAGTGTCATTTTTTATTACATTATCGCCATACAATTTTTCGACTTACAATTGTTCGAGGGATTAGTGTTTTCATTAGACAATTTAGCCGGTTAGGTTAGGTGAAAGGTTAAAGCTTCAATGTCACCCTCTGTATGTATTAATTATTTATGTGAAGAATTGAACTATGCAAATAATTGTGCAGTGAAGAGTTTACTTTCGAAAAAATGACCTATGCGAAGATCTGTGCACCGAATAATTGCCCACGAAGAATTATCTGGCGAACAATTGCTGGCGAACAAATGTCAGTAAATAGTTTTCCTGGTAATTGTATATATGATATATATATGGTTGTAAACTGATGCAAAGTGATGATAAAGTGAAAACTGATAAACTAAATGATCTGAGGTTACTGCTAATATAAAATAAGACATGCAACTACAAATGGCTGCAAACTATATATATATATATATGTTTCAAATATAACCAATTTGCAATCCATCTTGCAACTTTTCGGCAATCGGTTTTTTCCACAATGTGAAATAAATGTGGGTTAATAGTCATGTTACATGTGATCACTATATATAGCTTTAAAAACAATTTTCTTTAATTACACTTGCTTTAATCATGTAAGCTTATGTCTATTGAACAGAAGCTCTGTTGAAAATTGAACAGTTTTACAAGTTCAGCGAGTCGCTAAGCTTATAAGCCACATAAAAGTACCCTTTTGGGAGTCGCACCTGTATATCTAACTAACTCGATTGAGCTAAAATATAATTCCAAAAGACTAGGTTTGGCTTGAACCTTGTGTCTGATTAAATGGCGGATGATTACAGGCTTTGGAAGGAGCAGTGGACGTGCACAGTGTACAGCATTTGTCGGTCCTTTTCAGTTCACTTTAATTCAATTTTGACGTAATTGACTGTAAGACAGCCATCGACGTGTGCGCTGTAGCTATAGGAACAGGACGCTATCCTTTGTCTTCCCTCGAATTGTGGATTTGATTTGTTTTTTATGGAACACCTATAGTATGCATGTCCCATGTCTAGAGATAGGGGAGCTGATTAAAAATACCCCAAAATCAATTTCAGCGTCACTATAAATTATTTTGCATTAGCGCATGCTTGAAATCCTTAATAAGGCCTCTTTTGTTTCGTCAACAAAAACATAATGAGGATGAAAGCCTAGTATACTCTCATGTTAGATTTCTATAATGGATTATTCTAAACATTATCGTTTATTAATACACGTATACACATGCCATCAAAATAGCATTGCATCTTGAAGCGCATCTTTAAATTTGCATACAAATGCGTGTCTAATGAGTTGGGACCTCGATTTTGTTCAATTTCCTGAACTTGAGCGAGTATAGGCATGCATCCGTTTTAATTGCTCTAATTGCCTCATGAAAGATTTAAACCATTAAATTGATTTCAACGTTCATTATATATAGCTTTCTTTGGAAAGATTATACATATATATAGTACCTATATATGTAATAATTACAACAATAATGAATTGCTATTTTGGTGATAGTTAATATAGATACCGGCATGTCAAATTCAATGAAATGTATTAATTTAAAATTGTTGCCATGTTCTGTAGTATAAAACAAATAAATTCACTGATTATGAACGTGATCAATTCCTTAATTGTTCTTAGAAGTTCTGTCCGTTTCGTAATCAGAAAATGGAAGAAGGCAGTACTGGAAGAAGGATTGCAGAAAAGACTATTGTTTACTGCCTGAAACTTGAAAACACAATTGCTTACTGCAAGAAACTTGAAAACACAATTGCTTAATTACTGCAAGAAACTTGAAAACACGATTGCTTACTGCAAGAAACTGGAAAACGCAATTGCTTACTGCAAGAAACTTGAAAACACAATTGCTTACTGCAAGAAACTTGAAAACACAATTGCTTACTGCAAGAAACTTGAAAACGCAATTGCTTATACTGCAAGAAACTTGAAAACACAATTGCTTACTGCAAGAAACTTGAAAACACAATTGCTTACTGCAAGAAACTTGAATACACAATTGCTTACTGCAAGAAACTTGAATACACAATTGCTTACTGCAAGAAACTTGAAAACAACTTCATAATTTATAACTCCATATACTTGTAACTTGTATATACTAATACTTGTACATTTTTGTGGAATAGGACCCAGGTCCGAAGGGGCTAGAATAGAGAAAGCAGTAATAATGTAGGTATTACTACTAATATAGCTTTTGGTATTTCAGTAAATTATGCTTAAAGTTTACTTTCATACGATAACTGTACAGTATTGTTTAGTTCTTTCGAGATGCATGCATTCAACTAAATTGGTTTTGAGAAAGATTAATAATTGTGTAATATCATAACGCATAGAAAAGTTAACAAAATGCAGATTTATAAATCTACACCATTAACGAATGTCATTTTTGTTGTTGTAAAGTATCACAGAAATAAACATTAATAATTACAAAGATCTTTATTTTAGCCAAAATTACGAACTATATGCGGCAAGTTTTGAAAAACCCAAACTACGAGCATAATCCCATTAATCAAGTAAACAAAGTGTAAATTTAGATAATACATGTACTGATATACATTTTATCTAGTCCAGATAATGAACATCAACGTGCATGGTGTGAGATTTTGTGAGCTGGCCGGTCCACAAGATGGAAACTTCAAAGAGTTCATATGCTAATTATAATTAGCATATGAAGTGCATGTGCATTAAAGCTTACATGCTTTATTTAGCATTCATAGGCTAATGCTGATACACTCACAAGTAAAAGCGTAATTCATTTCAAAGTCTAATATTTTAGTAATTTTTAACTCAAATTCCATATTCATACAATTTACTTTTATAAGTAAACAAACCTGTCTTTGTTAAAAATAATTCGTATGCCGGTATCTTAATAATAAAAAAAGTGTAACATGAAGCAAATTAAGATGTTTTTTTTATGATACGAGTATTCATCAATTTATAAAGACTATCGGTGCTAAATTTTTAACAGTTTTCTGTTGAAATGCTGTTTATACCCTTAAGCATGACTGAAGTATATGTCAAGAAGATTCAACTGTTGCTAAATGTCAGTGTTTTTTTAACTGAAATGCATTTAACTGAGCTTATAAATAAAATCGATTAGCACTAAATATATAGTGCCATACGATCAAAAACAACTGCATGGTGGATATGTAACAGCTGTCCTCGTCCAAAACTTTCACATCATTAAGAGTGGCGAACACGAACCCATTTCTGATAGTGCAAGTACATCAATCGCAAATACTTTTGCTTGATCCTTCGATATAAGCTATGTAACATAAGATTGCTGTGAGCCAAAATCAACTTATCATAATTTAGGCAGCCGATCTGTCACTATATGGCAATTATGTTCTATGTTATATATGATTCTATACAATATACCACTTTGTTGAGATCACTTTTCATATGATTGGTCATGATGAATAGCCATTTTGTCAGAGTATGTTCTGATACTCATACGAAATGGCTATCAGGCATTCAGGAATTTTCTTGCAATTCCTGTTAACTGATCGTTAGAAAACTTAAGTACATATCACACAATGACTGTTCAAATTCAGCTAGAAAAAAATTCGTGAATCTTCTTAGGGTTATGATTAATTACTCAATGTCACTGAATGCGTGGCCGTAATTAAACTTGATCGAGGCATGTTTTCGTAAATTTACACTGAACAATTTGATAAATTACAGCGCTTACATGTAATTTGATTAAGCGTGCATGCCAAGTATGCGTTTGATTTAATAAGATTAAAAAAATGTTAATACAATTTAATAGTCAGACTAATAAATTTTCTGGTTAATTTTAGTACAGAATTGACACTGAATATTTGTTTTGATACTCCTGCTAAACTTAAAGATTAATAGTTAATGTCAGTTAATTACTTTACAAATGTGAAAAGGCAAAGATTTACATATAACTTAGTTTCAGATGGCTAAATAAATTTCGAAGGGAAATATAATACTAAACCGATTAAATGCACAAAGCCCAAGAAACATCTAAATTGTAAAGAAAATAAATGGGAATTGTTTTTATTAAATCTTATTTTCAATATATATTCACGTCGTCTTCCGAGGAAAAACTTGAGGGCGTCTGGTACCCTATGTATTTCAATGGGTAAAATTTGCACTTCACCCAATTTTCAAAAAAAAAAAGTTTCAATAAAATAAAAATGTATACACATTCTTTGAGACGTATACAAGGTCTTGTTATATTTATTTTTTTATTTAAATTGTTAATTTTTATAAAAATAACAAACTGAACTGAACTGAACTGAAATTGCAGCATATCCTTTGTGACGGACCCTCCAATAGGAGGCGCTAC
>JAQGBW010002903.1:0-18026 GCA_034698625.1 Julus scanicus
AGGGGTTTTGAGGTGTTATGTGAATGTATCCATTTTTAGAGCAGGCTATGTAGGGGTTGATACGTAATTGTAGGACACATTTTTTAAGGAAGAATGGGATATTGATGTTAAGGTAGTTTTGTAGCTGATGGGGAGGAGACAACAATCTTGGAATCAATGTTTGTTCTAGGTAATATTAAAGTCGGTGTTAATTATTAATAAATTTGTCAGTTAGTGATATTTTACTTATATACTTGGTATAACAGTGGAAAGCAAAGTATGCCTATTTGCGCCATTTGAAAAGCATTCTGAAGTAAAGTGTGCAGAGCATAGTGTGGTACTCGTGTAGGTCGAAAGTTGTCACGTCGAATTACATGTAGCCACTGCTCATGCAATGCTGGACGCTTTGAACGATCAAGAAATCTGCATAAAACATTTATTTATACTGGGGTAACGCCTATCAATCGATTAGCAACAATTGTCATAGTCATTTATTACGAAGCATTTACTGTTATTACCTGTGAAATGAAACTTCATCTTGCCACACTTCCATTTGTGCAGTTGTATGCACAGCAGTTGTATGCAGTTTTATGCACAACAAGAACTTGGCATTTTCTTGCATACAAATTATTAACCTAAGGTTAAGGACATATCCAACATTCACTCAAAATACACAAAAATAATAATAATAAAAAAAAATCACAGGTACTCACATGAAAACAAGAGTATCGACAAGAAAAAATCCTCGATCGTTTGTACAACGTGTTTATTGAGTGTATCTGTATGTTTTGCCATGATCCAACATGGCCGCCGCAGGTTCAATTTGTCTCACGGATTGGAACGACGAGCACTATGTTAGTCTATCTCATTGCCTGGCACTCATGTCAAAAATAAGACAGTGCACCGTCTGTTCCTATTATTAGGTGTTTGCCTATGACAAAAGCAAATCCAATGCTTTTTCACGGTCATGTTCGCACCTGACCAGAGCTTTGTTGATAGATTCATTATCAAAACCGAGATCACGAAACTGAATCATCGTTTCCAGATATTCCTTCACCTGTAAGAATAAGAAAAGATATTTAACGTTAAACAATGAAACCATTATAAAATTTACAAATCTTACACCAATCAAGTTTGGAGAGAATCGGTGGCGGCCCGTTCCTACAATTAGTGGGGGTGATGCTCGTCAACAAGCCAAGCGCGAAACAGCTTTATCTCCAGGCTGCTGGAACTGAAGCGCACAACTCCATACAAAGATTTTTTATATTTTTCATTAACTGGGGGATGGCTAAAGAATTAATTAAATAAATTAAGAATAAATTAAATAGAAAGAATTAAAAAAGGACTCATTATATTAAATGTTATCGATAATATCAATTGATAGTGGGTGCTGCAGTTCCGCAGTGCCTATAGACGAGCCGCCACCAGAGTGAATAAAAGCACAACAATTCACCTGTGTTTCGTTGTTTCCATAAAACAATATGCCAGTATCTACATCATCAGCTATATACCCTCGTTCGATGAATGTTTGCATTAAGCAAAGATGTTCCACAACCTAAAAGTTAAAATTAGAATATAATTTTTTTCAATAATGCTATTTTTGTGATTTATTATCTTTTCAAAACTAATAATATAAAGCAGTTTAAGTTAATAATTGATGTGTTTCATGGGAGTGGTGTGGCACACTTAACAATTTAACTTTCGCCTTTCAAAAATTTCTGAGAAACATTTTAAATAATAATTTGCAATATACTTGTTTCACCCATTTTAAAGTGACAATTTTGAGGGTCAAAACTAGGTCAGTTTAAATTCATCCAGAAGTTTATTCTGAGCAATTAATAAGAAATAATACACCATTCGGAACCATTCTTAAAATACAACTTATGAGTTCAGCAATCATACAATTTTCAACTTTATCCACTGTCTACAAACCTTTTTGTCGTCCTTGCCCACATGTTGAACGACCATCCGAACTTTAGCCCTTGGAAATCCCATGTCGGCGATATGCCCAACGAGCTGCTGTGCTTCAGCATCTAATTCACAATTAGGATTATGTGCACTTGGTCTTGCACAAGATTTCTTGGGGTCGTCATCTTGAGTTGTCTCTGAATCTTTACCAACGAGAGAATGGTTGTCGTTTTGCTAATACAAATTTAAAAAAAAATAATAAAACCATATTCATAAATATGTAACATGTACTTAAATTAAAAAATAGAGGTGTACAATACAATACAATTGCATAAATAATATACATAAAGAAAATGTCGACATGAGCATCAAGAAAAGGAGCATGCAAATGGGTACTTAAATAATCAACTTGTGTGAAAACCTAACTGTTTCCATAATTAACTCAACTGGGTACGAATCATAGATATTATAGTGAGCGAGTCTGACGTAGCGTCTAATGTGTTTAATTTATTTAAAGCGCAAAACGGTTCGGCAGTTAAGCCTTCATCAGGTGCCTACCTCTGCACTTTCTATAAATTTCAAATAATTTTGAACATGTAAGCAGGCAGCATTGGGGACCCACTAAGCTAACAATTAGGAAACGTGTTTTAGGGTTTGAGGCCAAACGTCATACAAAATAATCATACCGTGCATGGCAGTGTAGTAAAAAAAATAATATGTGAAGGGAATTTTTCAAGTAAAATAGCGTATTCCAATGGGATCGGCGAGCGACTGCTGTTTATACGTCAACACTTCTAGTTCTCTAGTAGCAAAACCGCAGTTATTGCGGTATTCCAGTGGATTGCCGCCCTAAAGCTCTTATCTGGTTATTCAAATATCACAAATGTGGTGTTCTGAATACAAATCTTTGAGAAAAACATTTTACCACTAGACAAGATTTTCAAATAGACATGAACCGTTGTCTTCAACAACAGCTGATCGTGTTGTGTTCACTTGGTGCCAGACTGACTGAAAAATGCTTCACCCAAAAAAATGAATTACAAGTGCAGGTGCATTGTGGTACTCTGCCCACTTGACAATCAGTATTAGTATTTTTGATTAATTTGTGTGGAATGTTTGGTAATTTATAACAGATATGAAGAGAGGAAGGAGCCTAGGTCGCGGGCAATTTTTAGAGGAACTTTCACGGCAATTTCTTGGAAACAACTGTGGAAAACCGCAAAAACCACCGCGGCCCGGGAATTGAACCCAGGTCTATTGAATGAAAGGGCCGATAGCGTTACCACTACTCCACCAAGCTCGGTCCATAATTTCGGAAACATTGAATGCGCATCAAATCATTTTTCAAAATTTATGAATATTTTTTTATAGATATGTAATAGAATATGTAAAGTGAACTGTAAACGCCATCCAACGTTTTAACAATTCCCATCTTGGATTCTACGATGATACCGCTAGTCTATGCTAAACACAGTGCATCAAGGCCATGCAGTGGCACGCAGCAGAGATAAATGAAAAAGAAACACCCAGTCAAATTTACAACACAAAAGGTTTGCAAAAAAGCGCCCTCTACTCACTTCTGAGGCATTGGCATTAGGAGGTCCCAAAGCGCCTGACCTTTTTGGCTGAATTGAACTAGGAGCATTCTTTTTCTTCTCTCTCTCGTTAGCCAGGGACAAGCCCAATTCTCTCAATAAGTCGGGAGTGCTGCGCGAATTGAGCAGGGGCAGGACGCAAGTGTAAATGTCTTCCTCGGGGCTAGCTTTAGCGGCCAAAGGTGCGTTGACATTCGGTTCACCAGGAGTCACTGCACAGCTTTCGCAAGGAAGGTTTTGCTCACAATTGGCTTGGGACAGGTGAGTGGAAAGCACAGAAGGTTCGAACACAAAGCCTGGAAACCTAGAATGATGATGTGGGTGTGGGACATTGCCCGATTGACTTACTGTAGAAGGAATGGAGTCAGTGTTGGTGGCAGATGACCCGAAAGCATGGTGCTCGTCTTGTTGCCGAGAAAACCTTGAAAATCTGGAGGACTCCTCGGCTATCGCATCTTGGCCATTATGTTCCGTCTGCTGGTCACCGTTGCCATTTCCAGATTCAGACAAATGTGCATTCTGCAGCACCGACTTCAGTTCCTCAATGTCATTCAGCGTCTTGAGCGCCACGTTGTCAAAAGGACTAGATTCGGCCTCAAAATCCTCCAAGTTGAATTTGCTTATTAAGGTCACGTCTGGCTTGTCCGATACTGTCAGAGGCTCGCTCGAGGACGGGACAGGCTTGAGCATCGAGTTTGGCTCCAGAGACGTCAACAAAGACGTTGCAATGCCAACAGCATGCCCGTTGTTAGAGTCTCCAGTCGGTTTTGCGGTACTATTCCCATTAGGGTCGTTTGGTAGATACAAACCTTCCCCATTTGCTGTATTCGTGCCTGGGTAAGATTTTGTGCAATCATCTTCCTTTTTCTCCCAAGAGTTGTTGCCGCTGTGATCGCTGCTTGCCATACGGGTGAACTGTTCAATGGAGTCGCCTAGCTTTTCTACCTTAGCACGTTCAGCAACTTCCCTTCCCCGTCTTTTCGTCATAGCCAATTCCAATACTTCATTTTCCAAGGAAAAGTCATACTGCATAAAAAAACAATAATAAACAATTAAACCTAAGGTTCAGCCCACATAGCAAATGAAATTAAGAGTTTTTGTAGCCTGGAAAATGAACCCGTTTTCCCAATTGAAAGGTCGAGAACACAACCATTACCCCACCTAGTTTGGTAATAACCAGTTAAGCCCTTTCTTTACATTAAGAATAGATTATGTCACTGTTAACTTACCTCTTCATTAAGCAAATTCACAGGATAATGTTGCTGATAACTCAAAGGTAAAGTGATCTGAAACAGAAATAGTAAATTTCTCATGTAATCTGAAATGCAACACCTGCAAAATTTAAAAAATTGCAAGCAATTAAAGTTAACAAAGAATGTAGATATGAGGAAATCTGCACCCCAAGAATACTCACTTTTCTAGGTGGCTTGAACTTTTCACTTATTTTAACAGGCATACCATCGAGGTAATGACAACCTAAAACATCAAAATCGGTTTTATTTATCAACATTTTCAAAGACGTTTTTTTAAACTGAAAAAACGTATAATTTGCTGCATTCAAACGATTTTTAAACGAAGCAGAAAGCAAATAAACACATCATGATTGAATATTAAAATGATTTACAAAATTATTGTACATTAATCCCAAATTATCCATTAAATTTAATGGCAAATTTGAATAAAAGTTTAAAATGTACATGTATTTCTGATTATTTGTAGACACCATGAACATAGGTCACAAGAAGGATTTAGAAAGAAATAGCAATGAGGAAGGAACACGGCACCATGCAATCGTTAGAACTAATCTAGCAATTGCCCAGAAACCACGGTGTAAAACTGCAAAATCAGTCAAGACAGCTGACCCAAGTTTCATACCTACAGTACGTGTCCTGAAGTACAGGTCGTGTAGTGCATTGTATCTGCACTTCCATACATCCAAAACAAGCCTTAAGGTCCTCGTAGCCTGGTCACGTTGCCACCATGCGGTGAAACAACTTTATCCAAGGCCAATTTTTGGAAAAGTTTGTTATACTTAACGTTGTGTCAATTGAATGGTAAAATTTAGAGCTCACCATTGCAAATGATTTAAGGATAGTACTGAATGTTTATTTATATGTAAAAACTACCAGGCAATGGTACCAAAACAAAGGGTAACTAAGCTATCGAGATACGTAAGAGTATATTTGTGCACTGAAGAGTGAAGAAAATAAAATAATGCTATGTTTACCTGATATATTTAATCCCTCCCTTCTACTGAGCGCCATGAAAACCTTTCTGAAAAATAAAACACATTCTATATGAAAAGTCTTTTACTTTGCTAAACTACCTCTTAAAAACTACAACAGTTTGGGGTTTGATCGATTAAAGAGTTGGAATCATTAGCTATAGTAACTGACTAAACTGTTCAAAAATGTATTATTTACATTTACAATTTTACACTCGCTGTACACGGCAAACCCCTCAGATTGGCACCACCCGCTTTTTTCCTGTTTCAACCCACTCATAACCGCATCCAAACTCAAATCCCCACAATAACAAACTTGTCTTCTAGCTACAACGCTGTTCTCATCCTTACTAAGAAATATTGAACCTAACCTACCTACCTACCATCACCGTGTGGCTACTATATCGTATCACCACCATCCTAGCAACCGCCCAACATGCTGCCGTCCCTGGTCAGCTCCCACGAACGTCCGACCAGATCCCCAAACGAGTAATGACTCGTAGTGTCATATGAATGTCAGGTTTAGCATTCCCAATAAGGGTCAACTTAAGGTATTCCTAACATAACAAGGAATTGGGATGCTATCTTATGTAACTAGCTAACAACTATTATTAACATGAAATAACCCCACACTTCTTAAAAAGGGCAAGCCTAGTAACATTTCTCAATGTATACACAGGCACAATTTTAAATTAATTAGAATGTGCGGACTGTGAGCTCTGTTTTGCAGTACTCTTGCAGCCAGCAGATTCTGTGCCAAAACACTTTTGCAGCTCAAAAGTCTGAGCACCCAGGCACATGCCAATGCTCTTTAGATCAAGTTATACATAACTAATGTGCAAGATCAGTCCCAGCACACGGGGACCAAGGTGCTAAAATCATCTAAAACCAAAAGCTTGAAGATCATGCCCTGTTATAAAACGTCAAACGCTGTGGCTACTTTTAATTCGGCTCAGTACGACTGGTGATCCTTGTGTTTGACCGAGAGGGCAGTGGCATGTACGAACCTATCACCCGAAGAATTACAAGCATACGCCTCGATCAACCTTATTTGGGTATTGCACGTTTCCTCATAGGAAGGCTCAGCACGACTTAATGTCCCACGGAAAACTCCTCTTAAACAAAATCAGCAATTGCATCTGTGAAAAACTGTATATTACGAGCCTAGTATATACACTTGAAAACTGGGAATAGATAAAACTGCATGTACCCTGGACAACTGGCAAAGGCTCCCAGTTTTCAAGAACATAGGGGCCATTCAAAAATTATGTCACACCTAGGGGGGTGGGTGGGTTGTTTGTTTTTTGTGACAATGTGTCCAAATAAGGGGTGGGTGGGTGTTTAAAAAGAGGCACAAAAGTGTGACAATTTATGGATCACCCCATACTTGGCGATTTTTTTGCGAACAATCATGCAAGAGGGGTGTTTTCCGTGGGTGGTTTCTACGTACGTGCGGAGTTTTCCTGTTAGGAATCATCCTAGACTAGAACAGTTTACTAACCATCGCCCATGAGATCGAACAGGACCCTACTTAAGCCTCGAAAGACTATATAGTATGTTATAGACAGATTAAGGTCAGTTTAACATTCAATATACACATTGTAAACAGTATTATACATTACCTGACGCTAATGGCTTTGAGTCATATCACAGTACTTTCACAACACCAACACTCGGTCATGGAATTGAAGGCGGTCCGGCAGAAAGACAGATTCCTGCAATCGAGAAATTTCGTGATGTGCCTGCGCATGCGCAATAGCAGAACAATGTGTAACCATGGAATTCTACGACTTTCATGATCGATTTTAATAATTTAGAAATTGGCTTGACCTCTACTTAATTATCGGTTCGGAAGTACTGGAAAGGTAATAAATACTATTTTTAAAATACGTTTTTGTACTTTGAAAATAATTGGTTGTACAAGTGTGGGTTTAAATTCCGTCTGAACGGATTTCACATCGTCTGCATGCAGAAACTGAAATGTGTTTATTGACCACACCGTGTTTATTATGTGATTAGATCCGTCTTGGGTGATTTTTATTGAATTTTATGAGCTAACAACAATGACAACTGAAGAGAAGATATCACCTCAGGAGTTGCAACACGTTTTCCTCAACGGATCCATCCCTAAAGATATTTTAGATGATTTGAGCAGGTAGTTGTCATACTGGATTTTCGTCTTTTCGTCTGTCTTTAGGCATTTCGCCCGTGTCTGCAAATGACCCTTCTAATTGGCTGGTGCTGGTGAAGAAAAATGGGTTTTCACTGCAATTTGATCTTGAAGTGGGCTTGGCAGGCCTGTGGAAGCTGCATTTGTGCCCATTTCACAAAGGACACTCAACTTGTGGACCCTACATTTTCAGAGCTGCTTGAATCTACTGCGCATGTGGGCCAAATGCAGATAGTCCAACTGGCCAAGTGATAGTTTGTTTGATTACCCCTGTTGTATGTTCACTCGATTTTCCTCAAA
The DNA here is from genome assembly GCA_034698625.1 of Julus scanicus. Taxonomy (NCBI): domain Eukaryota; kingdom Metazoa; phylum Arthropoda; class Diplopoda; order Julida; family Julidae; genus Julus; species Julus scanicus. Next base: position 8,177 of record JAQGBW010002903.1, read on the forward strand.
AATATGCAATAACCGTTTTGCTTTACATTACAGTCGTTTTATCATTAATGTGCCGGCAAGGGAGCGTACCAATCCCATTCGCTTATGTTTTCAAATCGAGCTTGCACATTGGTTTTATTTGGATTTTTATTGTACAGAAGATGAAGACTTGAAGACTTGTGGGATGCGAGAATTCGCCAGAGTTAATATCCTTTATGATTAAAAATGATTGCATTTGATGGATGCTGGTAGTTTGAGGTTGATGTGCATTTTAGAACACCCACCACCATACCGTGCCTAGGACCATGAATAACAAAATTATTTGCCTAAAAATATTCTTGAAAACACTCCAGAAAGCAATGTTATGGCCAGTGACAACCACGGGAGAGGATGGTAACAGACACGTTTTCTTAAGCCGATACCAACATGAACATCAAGATCTATAAAGCCACCTTTGGTGGTCTCCGAGGGTGAATTGGCCTTCGTGACCAAACCTCAAAGACTGAAGAGTGACAAGAGTCTTTGGAAAACAAACGAAAAATGGCTAGTGGCGAAAACGGTATCCAGTACTGATTCCAAAAACTATCTTTCAGATTAGGTCTGAAAAACATTTTATTTCTGAGAAATTTATAAGATGAAACCTGCATGCTGCAGTGTTAAATGATAAGGGCAATATCTCATTCCTTCTGCATTATTCCTTAATATTCTGTGCACTATTTAATCATATTCCTTCTCTGAAAGAACATGCTGTTCGAGTAGATGAAATACTTAGCCAATGGCGAGAATACAAGTTCACAGTACCAACATATGGCGCAATTATGCTCGATGGAGCGATGGAAAATGTGAGTCTGTTTATGAATCCTATTTTATCTTTAGAATAAATTTACCCGTATAGCTTTCATTATTTTCTAAAATCCTTTAAAGTTTTCTAAAGGAAATTTTTTTACCTAACAATATTTCTTTTCAAAGTTTTCATCCAACAGTTACAAATTTGAAACAGTTTCATAATTCCTAATTTTTTACATTTGGGTTGAACTCGGTATTCTATTGTAATGCCAATATTGTAGGTGCTTAAATAACAGGATAAGTAGGCCAGATTTCAAAGCAAACGAATTATGCATTTGATGTTTTGTATGCTAACTGTTTCTGTGTTCCTTCATTTTTTTTTCAGGTACTCTTAGTTCAGAGCTATTTTGCGAAAGCTAGTTGGGGTTTTCCGAAAGGCAAAGTAAATCAAGAGGAAGAGCCACATACTTGCGCCGTACGAGAGGTTAGTTACTGTTCTTCCTTTTGAAATAAAAGCATTATGTTAGGCGGTAAAATCCATACAGCCCACATTTATTTCAACTCGTTTTGAATTTTCATTGACGAATGGCATGAAATAAAAATTGATTAGTGGCATGGGTTCGGCGTAAATCAGAGCTCCATCGAACCTTACAAATTTGGAAAATTTGTCTCATTTAGGTACTTGAAGAAACTGGATTTGACATTGGCAAGCTCATCAACAAGAATAACTTCATTGAGCTTCACATAAGGGATCAGCTCATTCGCCTGTACATCATAGTGGGGGTACCAAGCGACTTTCCGTTCAAGCCTATGACGAGAAACGAAATTAAGGCAAGTTATGTGAATTATGTAGTTTCTCATATTAGCATAAACAAATATTATTTCACATTATTTCGAATAACTGAGGTTCCACTTCATTTTAAATTGATCACCTTTCAATTTGGTACTTTTGTTCTAATAAATATTACATTATATTGGAATTTTAGGGCTTTAAATGGTTTCCTGTTAGTGGGTTACCAACAGTAAGGAAAGATGCAACTTGTAAAACTCTCACGGGTTTCAACGCAAGTGCTTTCTTTATGGTCATTCCTTTTATCAGGTAAATATTACACTTTTTTAAAATTACCGTTAATTGCGCATGCCACCAGTTTTGATAGAAACTTATGATAAAAAACTGTCTTTTTTCGGGGGTTGAATGCTATGAAATGTTTTTTGAATTTATGGTTGTTTTGTTTTCCCATACTTTTATGAAGCTTATAAGATATGTGTTATAGAAATATCCGTAAATGGATCGCAGGACAACAGAAGATAAACCAAGCTTCGGGAATAGCAACTCGCAGGCAAAGGTCAAAAACGACTGGCGACGCCTCTGCAAACTATCCAAACGTTTTAGACAAATCTCTGCAACAACAAAGTTTTGCTACAGCTTGTCAGGTAAGTTCCATTCTCGTGATGCCACTAATTGTCGGGACACTGACGTCAGGACATCGAATGTCGCGTCAGTGCCATCATTTGAACGGCCAAGGACACCAACGTTAAAGCATCGATTCGGCGATGTCGCCTATCAACAAATTTTGAGATTTGCGACTGATGTCAGCAGACTAGTGGCAATTATCAAAGTGTTAACGCCCATTTTAGCAGAATCGAGGCGGGATTTAGTTGCTGAAGAGCAGTCGATACACGTGCATCGTTTTGAAACTTTATTTGCCAATTAAAATTAATTTTAAATTCATTTTGGAATACTGTTCGACTCACATTTGATATGTTTAAGTTCCGAAAACAAAATCATCGACATACCATGTTTGTGCCACAAACATTACGAAAACAAACAAAAAAAAATGCCGAAGCTAAATTTTTACTCGTCTGTGGATCATATACACGACATTTCAGTGGCATCGTGAAAACGGGTAAATGCCGGGGTAGCAAATGTCCTGACATTTCAGGACGCCAGTGTCCTGACATTAGTGGCATTGGGAGAACGGGCTGTAGGATTTGTGGTGAGCCTGGTTCACCTACATTAAACTCAATTTGCCATTAATTAATAAAAACTTTACTTGCTTTACAAATAGAACTCTTATGCCGAATTCATTCATGCTGCTAATGAAGGGAGTTCAAAACCAACGGCGTACTCTCCTCCACCAAGAATGCTAAAGCTCAAGAATCAGAAGATGCAAAACCTAAAGGTGCGCAGAAAATATGGCATGGAATCACCAGGGTCGATATTATGTGGGGCCTCGATGCTGGTGTTCTACCTCACTTTGGTTTGCTTATGTAATTTCATATTTTACATTTCACAAACATAACAACTTGTTCTTGTTTCTCTGACTAGAAGTTGCAAGAGGCTTCTGCTAAAAAATTGCCAGCACAGCAGATTATTAGTAAGTTTTGATTTAATGAAATAACAAGTGAAATGTTACCATTTTAAAAGAAAAACATTGCACACAGTAGCCCTTTAATCATTCTTATTTCGTAAGCGGTTGTTCCAAGTGATCATTATCAATTTCAAAAGTTTTTAAACAATCTGTCTTTTTTACGGTATAATTCAGCTTTCAGTCGTGCATCTTATTCGCATAAACAAATAAATGTTTAAAACTGTGAAGTGGTACAATGAGAACTTGCAATGTTTTCCTCTTAGGTATTGAAATTTCAATTTTGTCACTGTGTTTATTGTTCTTAAAAATGAGCAAATTCACTTTTAAAATTATTTCAGAAACTATCCCAAGAAACCCGAATACCATTGAAAGACTTCCAGACAGGCTGGATTGGGAACTTGAATTTTCATCCCCTACCTGGACAAATTTTAAGTTCAACCGAGCTCCTATTTTGAGTGCATTGTATTAACTAGGTTTGTCGATGCAAGAATGGATCATTGTTGGAATAATCTTTCCAGACACACAAGTTTCCTACAAGAAATCTTGTAGAGTTACTAATAGAATTTTAATATAATGGGTTGTTCTTAATCCACATCCTTCCCTTTTAATTAAAAATGCTTTTTAAGTGCATTTTTCATCCAAACAAATAAATTTTTTACTATTGATTGATAAGAACGTGTGTACTTATTCTTGGTTCATTGGCTGTCAAAAGATAATTGACAAGTGGAAGAGCTATTTTGTAATCTACTTTGACATCGGAAATAATGTGGGTGGATCTACAATACAAGCACGTCACCGTTCACTGAATTTCTGACAACTGTGGAACTGATACAAAATCAAAGTATTAAATGACATGCGATAGTGAACAATTAATAGAAAGCAACCAAAATCAAAGTTGTAATTACCTGTCTGGTTTTCTCTCTATCGTCAAATTTTGGAGATAGTTATTGTGATCCATTGTAAATAGATGTTTTATCAGCACATGCAGAATTCTGCAGAAAAAAATATTAAAATTGGGTCGAGAAATATAAATTCATTTTAAAATAAGTATTGAGCTGAAAAATACGGTTTTATTCAAACAGATGCTACCATTTTTCAGAAATGCTGTTTTACAATATATTCAGTAGTGCTCATACTTCTTTCTCCCACAACTCTTATGTCACAGCTGTTACTCTCCTCTGTTCAAATTAGCTCAGAATGCCCTTAGGATAAATCATGTTATTCTCACAAACACTTATTTTTATCGAGGCGCCCTAAAATTTCGATTAGGCAGTTGGAGTCATGACTAACCTCTTTGGGCACTGTTAAATTTGGTGCTGCAATTTAATTGCTTTTTATTAATTACAAGCTATTGCCATGTCTTCATGAAGAGACATAACAGTCTGGTAGCTTTTCTGTTTGCATTCAACAGGAACTGCATGATCGGCACCCTCTCGCGTAATGTGAATGAATTATTGATTTTGTTCTTCACATCGAAAAGGGCAATTCGAATTTTTTTTCTGAAAATGACCAAAAAATAACCATTCGAAAATTGGTCTGAAAAATCGACATTCTGACAAGCCGCGTTAATTACTATGTATATGGTTAAGCTGGAATACAACCTTATCACTTTCAATGGGAGAAATTTTTAAAACCTACTCACAGCCAAACAAAAAGAGATCAAATAAAAATAAAAATTAGCCTGCACGGGCTCCCCAGTGGCCCCTAATATGTAAATAGTTGCTCTGTTGGAACCAACCGCATTCCCTGTATAGCGGGGAACAGGCCTGACGAGAGGGGAAGATGAAAAAAATAAACCCAGGCCCGGCATTTTTAAGGGCCCGGGCCTCCAGAATATGTGTTACAAAAATTTTAAATGTTGAAAATGACCTTTTGGAATAGTCATCAATACTGAAAAACGCAATTTTTCTAAGGTAAAAATGCAAATTTTAATTGGTAAAAACGTCATGCAATTTTTCTTTGGCAAAAAAGCAAATTTTTTATTTTTGGAAATTTAAATTTTTGAAAATTTATTTTTTATTTTTGGAAATTAAATTTTTGAAACTTTATAAATTTTATTTATGAAAATTTAATTTTGAAAGATTTTATTTTTGGAAATTAAATTTTTGAAAGTTTATTTTTTATTTTTGTAAATTTTTGAAGATTTTATTTTTAGGAATTATAATTTTTGAAAATTTATTTATTTTATTTTTGGAAATTAAATTTTTGAAACTTTATAAATTTTATTTATGAAAATTAAATTTTTAAAGATTTTATTTTTGGAAATTAAATTTTTGAAAATTTATTTTTTATTTTTGTAAATTTTTGAAGATTTTATTTTTGTAAATTTTTGAAGATTTTATTTTTAGGAATTATAATTTTTGAAAATTAAATTTTTGAAAATTTATTTATTTTATTTTTGGAAATTAAATTTTTTTAAATTTAATTTTGGAAAATTTATTTTTTTATTTTTGGAAATTAAATTTTTGAAAATTTATTTGCAATGAAAAACATTGCAATTATAGACCAGAAATATCACTTATTGCAAAAGTGCGATTCCCCTTTAAAATTTTGTCGACTCAGCTTGAAAATGTGATTATAAGAATCTGTATAAGTCCAGGAAGTATTTCGCATATCTTCTGTATTGAAAAACATATATTCGTAAATTGCTGCTTTTGTGGTATTGACTTTATTGTACTTTAGGGACGTTTCAAATAAAATAGCGAAACATTATTATGTATTGACAAAACAACATCACTGGCGTTGCAAGAATACTTGGCGCCTAGGACAAACACATTAATTTGCGCCCCCCTCCGGCCCAGCTGCATCCTATCTTTCAATACTTTAAGCACCCCTTTGGCGCCCTGGACGGCTCCGCCCCCTTCAAGGCCGTATATTTGGGGATATTGAGGATAGATCCCTCCCCGAAATCCAATAAGTTTCACAAATTTCAACCCGAATCCGCCAATTTTCCGCAATTTTCGGACCATATCCCCCCCCCCCTCCGAAATGTGATCACCCTACCCCCCCTCCCTACCCCGAAATGAGATCACACGGCCTTGGCCCCCTTAATTACACCTTGCTACGCCACTGGCCCATTGTACAACTTGGACAATTAAAGGGAACAATTGCCATTCAAAAACGGTGAACCGAATTTAATATTGTATAAATACATATAAGGCAATGTCCCCTGAAAGGGACCCTCCCCTAATATATTTCTCCATTTGTGGCAATGTAATTAATAAATTCTATTGACTCCTGTTAATTACCATGTGTAATAACAAGCACACTTGATTATCATCTGATAGTATTATCATCTCTCAGGAGACCAATTAACGTTTAATGCAGTAAATAATAGCCAAGCTAAATATAAATTAATTCTCCTTAAAAATTAATTTAGAAAATCATTTGCTTACAATAAATGTAAAATCAATATGTTGATTAGAAATGCTAATCGTTTATTCATATTTTGGCTTCATAAGCTAGCTAGCGCTGGTTGTACTTGATAAGCTGAAGTTCAATAATCTGTTTGCATATAGGGCCTATATGTATACTGTCAAGGCTAAACATCTGAATTTCCTTAATTAAATTATGTTTATAATGCTATCACATTCATGTGGGTTGTTTAAGAGTTAGCATATGCATATGCGTCTTGTTGCTTATCAGACTTTGGAAAATTCTATTTATGAGTACCACACTATGAGTCATAAAAAAGTAGAACCAAATAAAAAAAATCACAACTTCGAGAAAAATGCTATGATTTAAATAAAATATGGCACTTACATAGAACAATAGTGTAGAAACAAAAAACTTCTTCCAAACATGCAACATATCTCGGATTTTTTCATTTTTCAACAAAATGTTGCTACAGTTCACCGTGCTCGAGAAACATGCAGTTGAACTGCTGCAACGGGAAACGCCACAGTTAATCGAACCCAACCACTGGCCACACACAAAACAGTCCGAACTGGAATCCAGTAAACTACAAAATGTTGGGAGTTCTCCAGGAAAAGGTTTACAAATCGAAGATTAATAATATCGAAGACTATACTTGGATTGAACTCGACCAGCAAATAATCGTTTCGTCAATCATGGAATGGCGCGTTAGACTCCGGGTTTGTGCAAAGGCTATCGGAGAGCATTTTAAGCATATTTTATATTTTATTTTTGTTCCTACACTATTGCTCTATACGAGTAACAAATTTCATTTAAATCGAAGCCTTTTTCACGAAGTTGTGATTTTTTTATTGGTTTCTACGTTTTTATGACTCACAGTGTAGATATTATTATAGTTATTATCATTTGATTTACACCTTGAAAACACATCATTTCGTAGTTAATGTCTAGAGATTTTTAGAAGCTTAAAATACCGGAAAAATTGGATTAACTTCGGTAAAATTTCAAGACAAAGTGGGAAAAGTGATAAATTTAGAGTTTCATTCTTGCAAGTTTTAAGCTGATACTATTGTTTCCAAATATGGGCATATTATAAAGTTGCAATGGATTGTTTCATAAATCACATTTCCCGCTATCAAAATGTCAAATCATAATTCATTCCAATAATTTCAGTGATGGTCATCAATGACAGGCTGACAGCAACTGATCACTAAAAATGAAATATAACTGTAAATTACTGTATCATTAAAGAAAAGTCGAATAGAATATTTCTATCTTGAAAGGCTGCTTATCCCAACCCGGAAACTGCTAATTACATGTTCATTTTCCTTTGCACTTAACGGACAATGTAGCATTCAAGTTTTCAAGTTGATTGTCATCAATGTCCTTCCTCGTGCTGTGGTTGTGCTTCATTTTGTATTATCCAAAATGACATCATTAGGCCTATCGTAATTGCAAGGCCGTTTCTTTCCATGGGGCTACATCGACAATTGAAAAAACTTATTGATGAGTTTCTGCGACCATTGGTACTTTTCTAATTGCACAAATTAATTATTGTTTGATTGCATGCAACCTAAAAAGAAGATTAAACTTAATTGCATTGATATGTGCATAGCTCACATTTTGTGCCAAATTAAAAGTGGAATTCCACTTGTTTGTTATGTTGTAAAAGCTTTTCCTACATTATTTACAAATCTACACATTTTGGATATCAAAGAATAAAAAATGAAAAATGACAAACGAAATGACAACAAATTAAGCTGGTGGCATAAATTCCATCTTCCACCTTATTTTTTTGCTATTTTTCATTATCTTTGTTCGTTTTTCATTCATGATTTTCTTCAAAATTTCGCAACCAAGACAAAATAATTTAAGACAAACTCCTGTAAGTAGGGGCGTAGTATTCTACAGTAAAAGTCTAATTAATAAAAGGGCCTATTGTCCTCCTATATCTCCTAAGGAGCCTTTCAAAAAGAACATTCCTGAAAATCCTTCAAAAATGCATCATCCCCCAACCCCTGTCCACACGGTGTACATTTTAGCCCATACCCCCTCCCCTTCATATACGTTCTTAGTTTTTTTTTCAAAGCAGGGTACCTATGCAGAAAATTTGTTAGAACTTACAAAGGCCCATTTTCCACCCCCTATCCACACCGACCATGCACACAGTGTACATTTTAGCCCATACACCCACCTCCCCCTCATAGACGTCCAAAGTTTTTTTTATTTTTAAATTTGGGCATGCAGAAAATTTGTTGGAACATACAAAGGTCCATCCTATAAATTTCAAAGCTACCAATTCCACGACATTTTTTTTAAAGAGTTTTCTTATTAACTAAAATGTCCTGACCAGAATTTTCCGAGGTTTTAAGAATATTATTCAAGTACATTTGGGACTGGCGATAAATTTCTTCTGGTACCCATTTCCCCTTTCACTGTACACTCACATGTACACTTGCCAACAGCTAAATAACTCACCCATGATTCTCAACCCTATCCAACCGAAATTTATTAATAAAACATGGCCCTGAGTGATCTTCGCAGATCATCGTACTGTACAACGCGTTTAATTACGCAGTTTTTATATACTACAAAGCAACTTTAATATTCTTTTTAAGGTAGGGGATAGGGAGGGGGGATGAGGGGGGGAGGGAAGGAAATCTACTAATGTGATTAATAGAATATAGATATACGCAATAGATCTTTCTCAAACTTAAACAGTGCACAAAAATGCCCTCAGCCATTTGCAATGTTTCTGAAAATATAATCCCAAGATGCGTAATTAATGTATAGTGTACGTAACATGTATACACTCGATTTTCAATTTATTTCCACCTTGCACTACTTGTATTTGTTACAGATTAATCAAATATTTACCACCATCATATGATGTAACTATGAATTAATTTGACTAACGTAGTAATAAAAAGTAATAGAAAGGGAAGACCGAGGCACAGCAATGGCCCGATGAGATGATCTGCGATAATGCCAGCCCAAATGTTTACACTGAAACGTTGCTGATGTCCTCGAGAGAGAAGTGCATGTGGATTATTCGGACTCCACATATAGGTGTTACGACAATTGTGAATCCCATCTCTGGTGAAACATGCCTCATCGGTAAACAGGATGGATGATTATTATAAGTGTTAGTCGGCATTGTGCCATTGAAAGTACAACTGGCAGAAATCTGCTCGGGGGCCATAGTCGTTTGGCAGGAGTTGTTGCACTTTGTCTATGGTATGGCAGGAGCTGGTGATCATGTAGTAGGGGAGACCGGGGCAGGTTGGATCATATTTTGTTTGGAACGTCATAGTACTACATTATATGGCTTCAAACAA
>JAQGBW010002904.1:0-18011 GCA_034698625.1 Julus scanicus
ATAAATAATGTTTATTTTAAATTTACATTGATTGTTTTCTTTTCAGAATGGGGGGGGGGGGGAGAAGAAGGGGGGTAATATCGACTTACGCAAAAATATTTTGGGGTAATGGTTAAAAAAGTTCCCCGACCACTGTTTTAAAACATTGACTTAACCCATATGTCAACCACGAATCACGGTTGTCCCAACAATGTGTTGGTTCTATTCCCTGTATGTACCAATTTAGACCTGCAGTGGTTTTCAAATTCCTTATTTTTGCAAAATGTTCAATATTTAGTGCTACTGACCACACTTAGGGCCATTCAAAAAAGGACAACCCCGAAATTCCCTCAAACTTGACTCTTTACTCCATGTCCACACAGCGTCCATTTTAGCCCAAACCCCCCAGTGGCGTAGAGGTGGTGCAGAAATTGTCACCCCTGGCCAACACCCGTTCCGGGAATTTGGTTCTTGTCACCCCAAACCCCCGTTGCGGACATTTTCTAGTCACCCACATCCCATAAATTTTCAAGCACCCGATTCCACGTTTCCCCCCAGATTTTTCTGATTAAAGGATATTTCCTGACTTCGAAGGGAAATTCCAGCATAAAATTGGTGTTTAACACAAATTTAGGCATAATTCCTGTCTTTCCCGAGGTTTTAAAAATTGAAGTACATTCGGGACTGGTGACATATTTCTTCCGGTGTCCATTTCTCCTTTCACTGACCTTTACAACTCAAACAGAATATCCACAACTGCAAAATACCATCATTAATGGACTTACATAATGCCTTTATCTCCTCCTCCTTTCTTCCCCCCTCCCCCTCACATGCCAGCAAACCCCCTACTCCCTCTTGAGGAAGTCCTTTTTGAATATGTTACCTTAAATTATTTATTTTCGATTCCTTCGAAGTCACAAAAGTCTAGCTGTCAATAATAATAGAAAAGCAGGTCACTGATATTGAACATCAAGACACCTTGATATTGCGTGTCTCACCTCAAAGTTATTGTTACCGAAACAAAAGCTGATTAACCCAACTTTTACCTGAATAAAACTCCACACGAACATGAAATCACGAATGGCCCTGGGGAGGTGAATTATGGCCTCAAACTTCATCATTCTTGACTACTAAAGCACCACCATTATTATCCTGAAAGCATAAAAAAAGAAGTCATGGACAAACAAAAAATAACAAAACAAGAAAGGGGTCAAAACAAGTGCAGGGAATATTTCAAGGAATGAATATAATAAAAAGTTAACAGAAAATAATGATAGGGTCTCAGGGAACCGCAGGCATTTTGCGCAGAAAACAATTTGGCCTCCAAAAAATACAGGTTGTACACACTACAGACTAATGTATAAAAAAACACATTTAAATTAGCATTTTATATCAATATTATGCAAAACAATAATACCATTGGAGAAATGAAGGGGTGCCAACCATGACCCAACCATTGCCAGGGTAGTAGTCCAGTTGCCTTGAAAATCGGGAAAGTCTGGAAATGTGCCTGAAATTATGGATTTTCCTGTTGTCATTAATCTGAAAAATCCGATATTAAAACAAGAAAATGTTTTTTCCAAAATTCTCTAGAAAATGTTAGACTCTTTAGAAAGATAGTGTGCTAAGGGGGCATTTAGAAAAGACGTCCTCAAGAGGGGATAAGGGGTGGGGAAAGGCTTTATATATGGGGGATATTGGGGATAGATCCCCCCTCCCCCCGAAATCCAATAATTTTACAAATTTCAACCAGAATCCGCCAATTTTTAACCTGAATCCGCCAATTTTCGGCGAATTTTGGTCCATATCCCCCCAAAATGTTTTATTTCTCCCCCCCCCTCCCCAAAATGTGATACCATATACGGCCTAAAAGATAAAGAGGGGGTAAGCCATTATGGACGTCCAAAAAGAGGGGGGGGGGGTCTCTGCTGGCATGTGGACAGGGGGAGGGGAAAGGGTAAGCCATTGTGGACGTACACTAATGATGGTATTTTTTAGTTTTTGGATTTTCTGTTTAATTGAGTTTTAAAGGTCAGTGAAAGGGAAAATGGACACTTGTAAGAATGCGTCCCCAATTCCAAACGTACTTGAATATTTAAAACTTCGGGAAAGTCGGGAATTATGCCCAAATTTGTGTTAAAACACCAATTTTTTGCTGGAATTTCCCTTCAAGGTCAGGACAAATTTAGCAAATTTTCTGAAAACCCTACTTTTCAAAAAAAATTAGGGAGGCATTAGAGGGGAAGTGGGGGGGGGAGGGGTCTGGGTAAACTGGACACAATGTGGACGAGGGGGGAGGTGGTTCAATTTTCAAGGAATTTTGGGGACGTCCTTTTTAAATGGTCCCTACATAATTGGTCGTTGAAATTTAAGGATGAGCCTTAAATTTACTGGACTTACCATGGTCCATTGACTTTTGGCTAAAAAAAGTAGAAATCCTTACACGATATCAAAGTGGTCACAAGTTTTTAGATTATCACATGTACTTTGTAATTATTACTTACCTAACATCAGTTACTAACTTTTTAAGTTTCCTCCAGTCTTTTGTGTAGATTTTCCACATGTCCTAAACTCTGGAATCTCTGAAATGTGTGATGGCATTTGATTTCCAAACATAATCCACGTCCACAAAACTTAACATTTAAAATATAGATTTAATTGGCACAAAACAGCTGAGAAGAAAACGATGACACCGATCGATATAGGCAGCATTTGATTAGTAGCAAAGGGCCTCTTAAATACTTTTTAAAAATGCCCTATTCCGATTGTTAATCTGACGGCGTCTTAAATTAATCTATAACAAACTTTCCCGTTGAAACAGCAGGGTTAAATACAAATTTGGGGGATTTTATAAAATGAAATCGCTGGATTTGCTAAGAAAATCTCCTAAGACGATGAAAAGACGATACAAAATTAGGAGAATTTATTGCGTGCGACTGATTAATCATCTCCTTGATTTCTTCATAAGCTGCCTCGTTTTTTAAAAAAACAGGGTGTCTGAAACGAGGGGTGTGTGTCAAGGCCGTTTATATGCAGGGGAGAACTTCTAGGTTTATCCCCCTTTTTTTTTCAAATTTCAACCAGAATTGGCAAAATACTTATTTATTTATTTACTACTATTAAGTATGGAGAATAAAAACTATATAAAAGAAGAATTGCACTTTTGCATTAAAAGTGAATTTGTTTTAGAAATGCATTTTGGCCACAAAAAAAGAAAGTGACTTTTTTTCATAATTTCGTAACTTTTTCGTTTTTTGATCAAAGTAAATCCAATTTTGCACAAATATAGGCAACACACGTACGAACGGCCCTAAGAGGGCGCCACAGCCTTCCAATATATAACGTACAGACGCCCTGTTTGGACATTGAATCGTATCGTTAAAAGGCCACTAATGACAATTAAAACAGCTGATCAGAAAATGAAAACAATGAAATATATATATATATATATATCATTCGTAGGCGTAATACTATCCCGGTATCAATTGACAAAAATAAACTCCTCCAACAAATAAAAATAAATTATCTTCAACGTTTTCATAAAACAGTATTTATGTGAGCTTCGTCCCAACATTGCCAAAAATATGCATTTTTAACCAGTGTTTTTCAAACTTTTATCACCTCGCGGCACACTGAACAAGGGGCTACAGTTGTCACGGCACACTACACGTGTTTTTAAGTAGTTTTTCTACCATTTCAAGACAAATCATGTTTTCAATAAAATATTCTTCTATATATACAGGGTGGGCCAATAAAAAGTAAGCTAACTTTATAAAAATTATAAAATGGTTATTCGTTAATGGAATTTATTGAAAATTTGTACATGTGTTCTTAAAATATAATACAAAAAAATTCTCTATTTCAATTTGTGTTCAAAGTAAGCACATTTCTCCGGAAACAGTTTCAAAAACTGCGTAGCACTGTCATTTTTCGTTTTACGCAAAAAACTGATTGCGGTTCTTTCTTCTTCAGTGAACGCCATTTTGAAAGACAAATTCAAATGATTACGTCAATAAAAAAGAACGTGAACGAGGGCAATTCGAAAGTAAAGAGAAAAACAATATTTGTACAAATTTTCATTAAATTCCATTTACAAATAACCTTTTTATGATTTTTATAAAGTTGGCTTACTTTTTATTGGCCCACCCTGTATATATGATGACAATTATTATATAGAATTCTCTTCCCATAAACTTCAAGACCCTTAATGTGTGCCGCGGCACACCCATTGAAAAACACTGATAACATGGTAACAATTAGCGACATTTGTCATACATTCTACATGTAAATCATCACATGTTGGAATAATTATCAAAGAAAGTCAATATAGTAATGGGGAAGTTATGAACATGTTTTCCCCACAAATAAGATTTTATACTTCCTTGACTTTTCCAGTTTTTAAAACACTTGGCCTTTGAAAATATACATATGATATTCGTGTAAAATTTCACTGTACATATATGAACTTTCAAGGACCTGATGAAGGCTCTCCGATTTAAAATAATGAAGCATCACAACGGAACTTTCAAATTAGGGGCCATTCAAAAAGGACGTCCTCAAGAGGGGGAAAGGGGACGTTCTATTTGATTAGCCCCTAACGAAAATCAAAAATAGATGGCATAAGAAACGTCGAAGAGGTAGATTTCCAGGCCTGTTTTATTCAAAATTTTATTATGGGTCGTCATTAATAAAAATCTGTTCGATCTAAATACCAATTAAACATGTCCACGCCACATTTTCAATCGCACATCCACATTGAACCCAAATTGACGTCATTATTATAAAAAAAACACTTTGTCAAAAGGTTAAAGTTTGCGATGTTTACACCGAGATATTTTCAACTTAAGTTTTAAAAATACCAACTGGTGAACCTTAATGAGTTTTTCTCAGTGGGGAAAAAAAACTGAAAACATTTTTGGGCAAATAGCCAATTAACGAGTTGAAATTAATTCAGTGCACCGAATATTTAGGTCTACGTGCATCACAATATAAATGTCCTATTTATGTCTTAAAACGTTGTTATTTTCAAGAGTATTTCCATCTGACATTCAAATCTTAGATTATTGTGAACTTATAAACCCGTTCTCATAAGCTATAAATCCAGACACTTCGTCACAAAATGTAGCTTTTGTAGTTTCAAATTATGATATGAATTGTATTTGTACGTGTGCTTTCATCATAATTTCATAAAAAAACGAGGTATTGTGTTTATTATATATTGCACTTTTTCCTTATTATTTAGTTATTTGATATTTTCTATAATGTCATATCCCACTTTGTTATTGTTGAAATATCAGGAAAGTAAACATTAAAAATACCCCCTATACGGGATTCATTTCAAATATAATTAAAAACTACGTTTTTTGACAACAGGAAATTCATAAACTTTCTAGAAAGAATAGAAAAATAGCACTGAAATAATTTGTATACAGATTTATACTTTTAGGAACTGTTCATTTCTGCTACTTTTTGTTGTTGGCATAAATGAAAAATAAAATAGAAATCTGAACTGCTATTCTTGGATTAATTCGATCTAGTTTATAAATCGTAAGCCTCTAAGGCCAGATCTCCACCAACAGCAACATTTGTTTGCTGAAACAAATTACTAAAAAAAGTTTGTTTGCCATACATGTTTCAGTAAACTCATGACTCGTTTTTGTGTCCAGAAACATGTTTCTGGATTCATTTGAACGATATCTGGCAACAAAAAATAGTTATAAGTTTGCTCAGACGTCACGGTAGGCAAACTTTTATTCATTATTTGTTTCCGCAAACCATGTTGCCTCAACATTGTTGCCTTCATCGGGGATCCGGCTTAAAGGAGGGTAAAAAACCAGAATGGGATGAAAATTAAAAACATTTACTGTGAATAATCATTTCCTCGAATTTCCTTAAACATAGTTTCGAGGCTCGAAACTATATTTAAGGAAGTTTACCTCACTGCACTACAGCAAACTAAAAATAAAAAGTAAAAACAACAGCTGTATTTGGGTATCTTTTCGTACACATTTCCACCAATATGTGAGCAGATCGTCAAGCCCTTAATAACTACAATAAATATCACCTGCACTTAATTGTGTTTCTGTACACACATATTTAAGGGTTTATATATTGACATAAACCGAATTTTATACGAGCTACGAGTGCGCACTATTTAGGAGAGTGCGTACAACGTCAATCTAGAGACATGTACATAATGTGTCAAATTAAAAATCGACATCTCCATTAGTTGTTCAAACATGGCGTGTAACCTCAGTTCTAAAAAACATGTTTGTGCATATACATATGTAAAGGACAAAATAAAAGTCATTGAAGTGGCATATATGTGACACTCTGAATCATCACATTTGTTATCAGGCACCAATGAACTCAAGTTTTAACACTCAAAGTTTTGAAAGAGCTTCGCAAATGTTTGGGAAGACTTGTGAATCTATTAAAAATATATCAAGGGTAGGCAAGGACGCTCGAAATACCGATTCTGTCCCCAATTCACCTCTCAGGCACAAGCGTGGGTCGCAACATATGCCACTTGAACATGGATTTATCTAAAAACGTGCACAGGAACGAACAAAATAATGGAAACACCAGCATTTCTCTCTTAATATGGTGTTGGATCACATGTTGCCTACAATTACAGCCTCAATCCATGTTGAAACTATACAGTGGAACCTCGCAAAACGAGTAATTCGCATAACGAGCAATATAAATTTAAAAAAAAAATGACTCGCTTAACGAGTGACGTGGACAGGGGAATCCGCTACAAATTTATTCAATGGTGAAAGGAATTAGATATGAATGTACATACGTATAGGTAGGAATATATGTATTTTTCTTTGAATAAAGGTTACACATAGTACGTTTTTTTAGTATTTTTTTTTGTTGAAAATTTCAACTTTTGAGTATTTTTTTCGGTATGGAATGCATTTTACTTCAATTTATATGGTACAAATTGTTTCGCTTAACGAGTGTTTCGCTTTACGAGTTTAAGACTCCGGAACGAATTATGCTCGTTATGCGAGGTTCCACTGTGTAGTATTTTCCAACGCTTAAAATTGTCGCGGCACAACCACGAGGTACAGTGGAACCTCGATTTACGAACGTCTCTGTTTACGAACAATTCGATTTACGAGCACTACATGTTGTTTCGACTTCCAAGTTTTCATCTAAGATTTCAAATAAAATATGTCCGAGGTTTGTAATGGCAACAAACTGTTTCCATTATTTTGTACACTGTTATTATTCTACATTAGGGGGATCTATACTCTATACTGGCAATTAATGTATCGGACGACATTCTCATCAAATATTTGCTAAATGTGCACAAAGCCCCACGTTTTTATAGTAATTTTGGAGTCTGCATTCCTATTAGTATCTGAAATCAAAAGTAGTTGCAAATTTAAATAACATCTTTCTTATTCTTATCTAAGTTTTCTTATTTTTATCTAAATTCTTGTCAGTTTGTCTGTCTTTTGAGACAGAAAAAAATAAACATGGATCGACAAAGAAACACGTTTTTCGAGGTAACAATAAAGGTAAAAATAATCATTTTTTTAAAAGTGATTTAGAGATGATTATTTTTCAGGGTATCAAATTTGGGTGTTTTTCCCAAGGCCCCAAATATCCTCACTACGCCACTGAGCATAATTCCCGACTTTCCAGATTTCCAAGGCTTCTGGACACCCTGTTATTGAAAATGCAAGTCGTTGAAAGGAATCCTAATGGGGTGACAGCTAACTAATAACAGATTAACTTTAATGTCGATTATTGGTGCAAATCAAGCAAGCCAATGTCAATATTCCACTCAAATTTTGGATTACTTAATCAAAATCTTAAAATCTGAATCCAAGCATTATTTACTTTTTAAACTTCTCTTTGGCAATAATTTTACCACATGCGGATATATAATTTAAAAATCGCCTTGAACTGAAAAACCGGTTAAGTTATCACTAATAAAAACGTGACAGCAACAAAACAAAATAAAATAAAGCTATAACTCAAATCCTGAATTTAATCTAACTTAATTTGGCGTTCTGTGCGAGGAATAGCGACAGCTTAGCAATAAAACTAGCTAATTAATACGTAAATCAAACTTGTCAAGAATACTCCTTCTACGACAAGTGTCATTAGACACACGTCTTGTTTATGTTTGTGTTTGTATTTGAAAGTCCACCTGTCTATAGGTGGCTGAACAGACTTAGGGGCCATTCAAAAAGGACATCCTCAAGAGGGGGTAGGGGGTCTGCTGGCATCTGGACACCATGAGGACAGGAGGGGGAAGGCCATTATGGACGTCCACTATAATGATGGTATTTTTCAGTTTTTGGATTTTCTGTTTAGTTAAGTTTTAAAAGTCAGTGAAAGGGGAAATGGAAACCGGAAGAAATGTGTCCCCAGTCCCAAATGTAGTTGAATTTTTAAAACCTCGGGAAAGTCGGGAATAACTTCGAGTTAAACACCAAAATTTTATGCTGAAATTGCCTTTCGAAGTCAGGAAAAATGTCGTGGAACTGGCAGGGAGACGGGTTTTTAGAAACTTATAAGATGGGCCTTTGTCATTTTCTAGACACCCTACTATTAAAAAAATTGAGGACGTCTATGGGGGAGTCTGGGGCTACAATGGACACCATTTTGGATTTTTGAAGGAATTTCTGGGACATCCCTTTTGAATGGCCCCATATAGATCCATATTATGTCCACAAATGGCGTTTGATGTCTATGTATAGAAGAAAATGCGGACACAATGTTTTAATACGGCACAGAGCAGTGTTTTTTCAACCGGTGTGTTGCTGCCCCAGAGTTTCTCAATCTGCATTCCCTGATAATCGGAAAATTTACCTTTTAAACAAATCACCGTGCTGTTTCCATGAAGGGTATAAGCCCAGAAGTCAGGGACATTATGGGAACCAAATGGAGCCCCAACTTCTTGACTTATGCCCGGCAAAGGGCGGTGAACTCCACATGTTGTTTTGACAGTTATGGGGGGGAGGTCGATCAGGTTAAATAGATAACCGAAGTTGACAAGTTTAGTGAATAGAAAACCAGTTAGCCCTTTCAGGAATCTGCCCCTCAACAGCCTCGTGTTCAGTGCCCTTAAGCAAACAACATCAATATATGCACTTCAAACCTAGTCTGACCAGCTTAATTAGGACCTATACCGAACGGCGTAATGTCCAAACGAACAATTACACAGTAGCTCACTTTAGAATGAGACTAGACTTAAGTTCGCGTTTAAGAGACGAGCAAGGGCGTTATTACCGTCTTACCATCTTCTTATACTCCCTCTGTCCGGTTGCAATCGTACCCGGCTTGAGCAACGGACGACGGGGTTGGAGGTGTCTCAAGTACCGGAACTTTTGATGGGATCTCACAGGAAATGCACCCAGGAGTCGTCCGTGGGCGACGGCTGATATTGCTGATCCGCGAAGCACTGAAAGCAATAATTCTGGCCGTAGTTGTTGTCCCAGAACTCGGTGTCCATCGTGACGTACTTGACGGCGAAATGCAAGCGTTCTCCAACCTTGACGTCGTCGGCGCTGAGCACGGTGCCGAACTTGTCCGAGAAGCCGTCGTGGGAACCCTGCACGTACTCCGTGTCCGCGGTGTGGACGGTGGTCCATCCGTCGAAGGTGTAGCGCACGGAGACGCTCTTGTGGAAGTCCAGGTTGAGGACACGGACGACGAGCCTGACGCTGGCGTCGCCGGCAAGCACGGCACTCTCCAGGCACACACTCTGCCGGCGAAGCCTCTCCACAAAGTCGGACAGAGAAGCCGGCTGAGGGAACACGGGCACCAGGTTACGAGCCACCCTGGGGGGACTGTAATCCGGCATCCGATTGCTCGGAGGGTCTCTTTCCTCGTTTTCATCATCCGAGCGGGCAGCGTCCTGCAGGTCGACGAAAGCCGAGCTGGGTACGGTGGGCAGATCGTCCAGGAACACGTGTTTCACCGCCTCCAAGTCCAGGCCCATGGCATCGGCGAAACGTACGATTTTCTTGCGGTTTGGCGTCCCCGGCGGAGTCTTGCACGTCTTCAGGCTGGAACTCCGTCTCACCCTCATGGGATGCTCGTCGTCCGGGGTGGGCGACAAAGGCGAATCGTAGCCGTTGGTTGCCGGTGACAGGTTCACGTTCACCGTGAGCTGCTGGATTGGGGATGAGGATGAGCTTGGGGAGTCCGAAACAAAGTCGAAATGCTCGCGGAGATTCAGGATTGTTGGTGGTGGGGAGACACTCACCTGGCACACGGTCTCCTCACTTTCACCTACCGTTTCTTCGTGGCTTTCACTCGAGGGATCCTCTTTCTCGCACGAGGTTTCTTCGTTTCTTTCTGGCTGACCGAGGGCAGAATCCTCGGGATTTGAGATTGAAGATGTCGACTGGGACTCGCATTCCTGGCATTCCAGTCCTTGACTTTGGCGGCCATCTCCGTTTTCCCGTTGCTGATGGTCATGGAAGGACTCGGAAGATTCCAGAACACTCCGAGAGTCCTCGGGAGATTCCCTCGGATCCGCGGAAGATTCACTCGTGTGCCGCATATCCTTATCGTTTTCTACAGGAGCCTGGATGTCAGCGTTTTCCCGGTCACTGCTGGCCTCGTCGGGCCTTACCCTCCGCTGTGATGGGCCCTCGACACTCGGCATGACCTCACACCCCCCCGAATCGGTGTGGCTGTCGTCGTCCACCTCGCTGGCTAGTCTTTCGCCGTGTAACATCGAGCCAGTTTCTTCTTGGTGGTTGTCTTTACCGAGCAGTCCGGCCTCCGAAACGTAGCCACATTGACTTTGCCCTTGGACAAGGCCATTCGATTCGCGCAATTCCTCGATGTCGTCACTCGGCCCTCCAAACCTTTCCTCCTCCTCCTCTTCTTCTTCTTCCTCCTCCTCGGCGGACGATTCGAGTTGCTCCAGGGTCGCTTGCTCGACAATAGTCGTAAGTTTACGTACGGGAGAAGTTGGACTATTGACCATGGAACAATCGGGCGCCATTACTGATTGCGGGAAATTAAGGCCGACTTCTGGAGGCGACCACGGGTACAGATCCGCCGCGTCTTCGAAATCGTGTAGCCCGAACAATTCGTCGTCAACTTCATCGTTGTCCTGCTCGGTGAGCACGCTAGAAACGCCAGAAATACAGCCGGACTCCTCGTCCCCGTTGGCGGCATCCAGGTTCCTAAGGTTGGAATTGGTGAACTCCAACGTATGCTTGAAATTGGAACACGCGAAGCAGCGTTCCAAATGAGAATTGGAACGTTGGGGCGCGTGCTTGCGTTCCGAATCCGTATTGGAACAGCAGCCGTGACGTAATCCGGCATCGGCGCACGTGCAGGCGTCGTGTTCCAAATGAGGATTGGAACGCTGGCTGACATTTTGTCTAGATTTCGGTTGTTTTGTAACTAGATTTTCCAACTTGTAATTGGCCGTGAGCCCAGGATCGTCTTGTTCTGCCGGGCTTTCGGGACTAGATATGTCGAAGTCGAAATAGAGTTCATCCTCGCCGTGTTGAGACAAGAAATTATCGGCCGGAGAACCGTGATGAGGAGCCGAGATGAGGTGCGTCTTCTCGTTCTCTATGCATCGGATGGATGAAGATGTCTGCGGTGCGAAAGGGTTAGTAGGATGAATCTCCTCAGCCTCTTCCCCATCTTCATCCTCGTCATCTTCGGCGGCCAACCGTCCGAGAGATTTCAGTTTTGTGTGAAGGCTTTTGGCGAAAGCCTCGGCCCTGCTCTTGCAATTCATCAAGCTGAGAGTGTGAAAATGGCAAGGCAAAGTCCAAGCCGCGTGATTGCGATGAGATTGCTGTTGCTTCTGATGTTGCTCTTCGGTCGCACTCATACTAAAAATAACTCTCGGAAAGTGCGACGTAATAGCGAACAGGCAGCCGCAAACGAAATGTCCATAAAATTAAAGGGGAAAAGACGAGAGAACAAAGTAGATAGGAGCACGGTGTTAGAAAACCGAAATCGGGCCCCTGGTACGCGGTTTTCAGTGCATTTCCAACGCAACTGCGCAAACGGCAAGCATTGAAAACTCACAGAGGTCACCTTCATTGGGAAAATACAGGGGGAGAGCGAAATCTGCTATTAAAATCCACGAAAAATAAACCGATAATCAAGAATATCGGCCTCAACTCTGCATTGGTCGAACCTATAAGCCGCCAAGTTTAAAACGTTTCCCCATCCTTATCGCGTGTAGGTCCAGGTATCCTGGGGATGCTAATCTTATAAAGGGGGACATAACCTACTTTTTCCATGATATATAGTAAACAGATTCAAAGGGGGTCATCCACAAAGAACGTCCGGAATTCTTGATCCCCTTCCCCTCCTTTTCGAACTTCCCAAAATGAACTGATTTTTTTTAAAGATTATTATACAGTAGAACCCCAATTATCCAAAGTAGCGTATAATAAAAAACTATATCTGGCCTTCATTTTAAAACAAGAGGTTGCATCGATTAGCACAAGGCAGTATACAAAGGGAAAAGGGATTTTGGGGATCCCCCCACCCAAAAAAAACAACCTTCAACTTTTTTTACAACTTCGAAACTTAATCGATAAAATATAAAAAGAGAACTGCATTTTTCCATTTAAAGTCTGATTTTTCTGCTCTAGAAATGTAATTCGGTTAGCATTTAAAGTGCGATTTTTCTAAGATAAAAACGCAAATTTTTAAAGTATAAAAAAGTATAAAAAAAAAAAAAATAAATAATAATAATACGAACATAGAGAAGAAAGGTCGTATTACGAAAATATTTTGACCTCACAGACTCAGTTTAAGAAACCTGATTTTAGCCTGAAATCGTGTACTTTTCCAATCTTATTTTGAATAAAGAAATACTGCACTAATTTCAAGTTTTCAGCTGCTGTAGAATGATTATAAAACCATGCCAGATATAGGACCTAGATAGATAAATACTTGTCGAGATTATTTAAAACTGTTTACCCCTGAAGTATCACACAGTTCTCCACTTTTAATACAGTATGCATTTACCTTAAAACCTTCAAAACTGTTGATTTTGGTCGATATATAAGACAAGTACAAAAAACGGTGTCAATAACGGATATAATTATAGTTCTACATGACATTAATAAGCAGAATCCTGACAACAAAGTCCGGTTCCATGGAATTGGCAATGAACATCAATCACGTTTGGGTCAAGTGACCTGCCAAACATGTTGCACATTTCGAAACCGCTGATGGAAGATTTAAAAGCAGGATAATTTATTTTTAAAGCAGTTAAGTTTTGAAAACGAGGCCATTTTTCCGTTAGGCAATTTAAATGTGTACAAACAAACTCATTTAAATATTCCTAGTTATTGGTGTCTTTTCCACAAAAATGATGCTATCATTAAAAGATAAAAAGCAGACACGCAAATGGTTATACACCGTGAGTCATAAAAAAGTAGAACCCAATACTAAACTCGCATTTTCATAAAAAAATACTTTGATTTAAATTAAATTTGTTACTAACATAAAACACTAGTGCAGGAACAAAAATGAATCATAAAATGTGCTGAGAATGTTCTCTGGTGGCCTTTACGCGAGCCTGGAGTCTAACGTGCCATTCATTGATTGACGAATCGATTATATGCCGGTCGAGTTCGATCCAAGCTTTCTTTATTCGTAGTTTTGAGTCTTAGATATTCTTAATCTTGGATTTGTAAACCTTTTCTCGGAGAACTCCCCAAATTTCGTAGTCCTCCGGATTCGAGTCCGGACTGTTTCGTGGGCAGTGGGTGCACCGTCTTGTTGAAAAACGAAAAAATCCGAGGTTTGTCGCATGTCTGGGACAAGTTTTTTGTTCCTCCAATATTGATTTATGTAAGTGCCAAATTTCATTAAAATTGAAGCATTTTTCACGAAGTTTTGATTTTTTTTTATATTGGGCTCTACTTTTTTATGACTCACAGTGTATACAACAAGTAGATGCTACATTGTCGAATCATGCATAGGAATTTTAATCCACTTATCTTTGGGACCTACCTCTTCTTAAGCATTGTTTTTATGCCAAATACTAATTTTCCTAAATCCTCCATTGGAGCAGTGCACAAAACTGTTACAACCCAAATTTGCTAAATATATCCCTGCACTAAAGGTGAATTTCCAAAGATTTATGTTCTCTCATTCTCACATGATATAGGAGTGAAACATTTAAACAAACATAATCACCCCAATTCAACTTTAAAAATAGAAATTCGGATGGCGTTTTAAGTTCAAACGTTATTTACAGTTTCTCGCCACGCTTGCATGCAAAAATACCGCTTCTAGACAGACCAGACCATATCGCCGGTTTAACCTTCCTCGGCAAAGCACGGCCGTGAAATACGACTGAGATTTATTTTAGAAGTACTGTTGATATAAGGGCTTTTAAAGCCGACGCCGGCGGTAGAGTGTGTTATGTGCTTGCCTCACGATCCTACGATGCGGATGTTCGCTCCCCGATGGAGGTCGGAGGGAATTTTTACGGATGGGAGAAATTCCCTAAGTGACGGCTCTTTCGGATGAGTTTAAACCAAGGTAAGGGTGTTGATTGTTATACTTTAAAGACCCCTCGAGAAGTTGTGGAAGTCCCCCCTCATAGGCAAAATTTCCAGGTAGGTGATGATCGAAGGCCCATACCCTGGCGTTGATGTTTAGCCCTCGTGTTGCAGAAATAGACCAACATTAAAAATCGACAAACAAACAAACAAACCAGGCTTTTAAACGTAGACCGCAGACCGCATTCGCATATTGCGCTCCTAATAAACAGGATTTGACAGATGACTTACGCGTGTTGATTAAAAAAAAACTATTTATATATTTAGAAAAGTAATAAATATTTTTATTTATTTTGCGAAGAGTTTTATACACTGCTAACGTGTTACATGATAACGCGGTATCGCACGCTAAAATTGACGAGCTTTGCTAGAAATGTTTTCTCGGTATCTTAGGTTCGGATAGCTTTCTTTGGCTGATGTCCCTCGATGACCAGCGGAGCAGACTCGTAGAGCTGGCCGATCAACACCTGTTGAAGAAGTTGTTATTAAGCTTAAGCGGCGTTTCTTTAGTGCGACGAAAAACGAATTTCAGAAATTGTGTCGTAAGAACGCAAAGGACCCCAGAGACCCTTTTGGTTTAAGTGGGTTACTGTATATCAGTGTTTGTCGTAATAGAAATTAAAACAGGTTTTTCATCATTGTGGCGACCAGTTAATTGAACACGTGCATCTTTAAATGTTGCACGTGCACGCAACATTTTGCACGTGCATGCAGCACTTTGCACGTGTTTATTTCAAAAATTTAAAAACGTTCTTCATTCATTCTTGTTCTGAATTTCGAATGAGGAAGAAGCAAATTAATTACTGAATAATTATTTCAACTGTTCCTGTACCGCTCTCAAATCAATACAAATATAAAGTTCATGTGCATCTTTAAATGTTGCGTGCACGTGCAACATTTAAAGATGCACGTGGTCAATTAACTGGTCTTCACATCATCATTAAATTGAACATTTTATTCAACTTTTGATACAAAGTTCTATCGAGGGTTTTAAATGTTTACTTCTCTGGTAGTTGTTAGGCATTAATAATGCATTAATAATCGCATTTCTGTCAGATTCATACAACGCGTATTTCGAGAAAGTGCGGAAAATGTCTATGCATTAACTCCGGTTTGCCTTATTTTGGAATACTGCGCTCCTGTTTGGAACCCTCACAATATGGTTCATATTCAGGATATAAAGATGGAGTCACTTTTGCTTTTCAGCAACACCACTTTGAAAAATCATGATTTTCTGACATTTTGACATGGAAATCCTTTATGTCTACCAGCTGCACAAGGAATATTATGTATGGTGCTGGTAAGGTGAAATTGATCGCTCATAGTGAGTGCGTGACAATTATTTACGACAAACCACCCTAATTACAATTTATAATCTATTCATAACTTTGATACTAAATCTTTTTTTACGTTTGCACTCTAAAAAGATTTTTACCTGACGTTTGATCACATCCAGATTTCGTAAACCATAGCCGTACAATTCCTCTATCTTTTCGGCATCTTGTAATCCCTTGTTTTCCCTGAACGCGTCCTTCACACGACGTAATGTATACATTCTGCAATCGACAATAAAAAACAATTAATTAAATATGTTCAACTAGAGCTAAATTTGAAGTACTAGCACATCAACGACGCATATAACACCAAACCCTTATCCTAAAACGTAAGGTTGCTATTAAGAATAATCAAATTTAAAATAATATACAAGTGTCATTTTAGATAAGTAATGAACTGCACAGGTAAGGTTGCAAAATTATATACAACTTTTTAAAAGTGTCAACCGGCCCTTTTCTTTCCTGATCGCAACCACGTCCGTGGGCGGTTCAGACGTACTTGACGATTCCCTGTGAGAAAACATCCTAGAACTTCTAACATGAGGGATCACAACCCTATGCTTTTCAAGGGGTTGGGTTTGCGAAGATACTCACAGTTGAGTGAGGGAGGTTTGGGTGCATGGGGTGATTTGGGTGCAAGGGCATCTGCTTGCAGTTTTTCACTTTGAAATTTTAATTTTTTATAAATTAATATACAAGTTTGAAAAATGTCCTTTATTTTGCACACGCTGCCAGCAGGTGGCAGCATGAGATAGGCAAGTTGTGAGTGCAAAAATTCAAATAATAATTTAATTTAAAAAAATCGACTATTTTAACTTGAAAAATGACACGATCGGTACCTTGCTGATTTATAAAGTTATTTTAAACAATTTTTATTTTTATTTAATCTTTTTTAGTTTGACTGTAATTGTCTTTGCCAATTTTCCCATTGAAAGGGATAGGAATGTAATCACCCTAAATATAAGCCAATTAAGTTAGTTTAGGTTTTTGTCCTTTTTGCTGACATTATTTACGCAACAAGTATAAACGGCTAAACTCGTATGCGTTAAACTCCCAATTTAAATTGTATCTGAATTTTAGAGAATTGACCAAGAATGGAATGCATTTTCATAAGAACAAAAGAGCCGCAGACAAGTGATGGTCAATGGTCACGTAACTATTAGTCGACAGTTGGTTAGATATGATTCTCGACAATCATCATTAGTCAATACATGATTACACGTTTAATTACCTGTAATTATAAGTGGGAAATTTGCCACTTTCTCTCAGCAATCCCCGATACAAATTTAAAATCCGAGAACGCGACGCCATTTTTAAATAATCAAACATGCTCGTGCTGTTCCGGCGTGCAAAACGAAAAAAAAAACCAATGACGTCATCGTTCGGAAATGATGCAATCCATGGCTTCGAAGTGGGCAGAATTTCCGTCGTGACCTCTTCTTGTTTCGGCAACAAAACGACGTAGGAAAGTGCATAATAGACGATGATTAGCGGCGTTCAAACATCGAAATCCGCTTCTGGGAATGATTATTAGCACGACTGGAATTGGCGGGGAATGTTGCGAAAACTCGCCCAACATTCTAAAACGTGAATTAGATTAGGCATCATCGCTGGCAAGGGGGTCATTTAAAATGGCTGTGACCGAAGTGAAACTATGTTTAATTGGGGTGAGTAACACTTACTATTGCTTCCCCTCCATCAATTGGGCGTTGAATTCTAGTTAGAGGAGTAAATTGAATAACCCGTCGTTTTTTATAAGGACTCCGGAGTCGGCAAATCCAGTTTGGTGCAAAGATTCGTTCATGACACTTTCAATCCCAACTTGGAAAGCACAATTGGGTAATTATGCACTTTATTAACACCATATAAATTTAACTCTTTAGCTCCCGAGGGGATGGTTGAATAATTTAACCTTGACTGTAATCGTCTTTTATCCAGTATTCTTTCTTTTGAAGACTGTCAACTGGAAGTACACGTACACGTAAATTATCGTCTCTAGTAGCAATGATAAATTAATAAATAAACAAAGGCAAGATAGTGAATGGAAAATTGACGATGTGTATCAGGATGTTTTTAGGACTATTAACAAGCACGGCGTATGGGAGGTTTATTACGCATGCTAGCATTTCAATCTTACTCTAAATATGAGATTATCAGAGGAGTT